>JAVQJD010024421.1:0-10676 GCA_036023655.1 Nannoperca australis | reverse complement strand
ACACACCCTGTTTGTATTATAGCCCCCCCCCCCCCCCCCCCCCCTTCCAAACAGACAAACGCATTACACAAATGAAAAACAAGTGAGAGGCAGGGAGGGGGAGGAAGAGGGAGGGGGAGTGAGATTTTATTTAAGTGTTCTTGTAAGCCATCTAAGATATTAATGTTGCAAAGCTACTTATCAATATTTAAGAACATAAAAGGAGTGTGAGGGCGGAGGTGGAGTGTTGTGTGTAGAGAGGGCAAACCAGGAGGGACCTGCACTCTCGAGGTGTGTGCATTTGTGTATGTGTGTGTGTGTGCCAGAACCACAAACCACAATGAGAGACGAGATGAGGTCTCTCTGACAGTTAGAGAAAAAGAATTGCTTGGTCTCTGTCCCACTAAAAGCTTTAACACACCCACAAACATGTGCATACACACACAAGTGCACATACACAGAGAGAGACACACACACACACACACACACACACACACACACAGAAAGTGAGAGCTGTTAAGTGATGGTCAGGATGGTAAATACAACTGCTAATGCCCCATAACCACAACATTCTTATTTTATGTTGTGGTTAAAATTTACAGATTTATCTTTATGTTTATGCATGTATTTATGCATTTATCTATGTACACATACTGGATCTGTACTGTAGGTGTGTGCACATGTGTACATGGACAGTTATGTTTTATGTTTACACTCTGTCCACACTGTTTGTATTCAGGTCTTATCATGCAACATATCTGTATATATGCAGGTATCAATGTTTAATTTCCCAAAATGATTAACTGAAATGTGTGAAATTTAAGACTGTATACTTCTAATCTAATTTTAGTATGTATTGATGAACCAATAGTATTTGTTAAGTTAAGTTTAAAGTTTCAAATTAAATTTGTAAAAAAAAAAAATCACAAGTTTGTCTCAGGGGAGTTTACAGTCTGTAGACTGTAACTTTAAAATTGTGTTTACTTAAATTCAGATTGTGGATCCAGAAAAAAAAAAGATAACATGTCAAACATTAATATCACAGCCATTGCATACACACAACAAAGAAATGTAGGTTTAAAAACTTAAACTTACCCCCTATATTTGACCTTTTAAGGCAAAGGAAAATGCATTTTTCAAGTTCTAATTGTGTGTCCCTGTGTTAATTGTTTGTTAATCTCTGGTTAAATGCTAAATATATGTCCAAAATAAAATAATTTATATCAAAAGTTAGGAAGATGTCCTTGTGAAATATAAAAATATTTAGCAGGGCTATGTGGTAGTAGAAGTTGTGAATGTTGGATTTCCATTTCCAAAGACTGTGGTAAATATCTGGTTTTTGCCATATTCCTCCTCCTGCTGATCTCCTGCAGGTGAGCGAGGTGACCAGCATTCTTCTGTTATGGCCACTTGTGAGCAACCCAATCAAGTCTAAAGGATCTGATTTAAAGTCTCACTTGGAAACATGTCACACTGCAGAGGATAAGGTCACTTCTATTTTACTGTGACTTTAAAGCCCATATCCAGTCATGGTCCATACTTTATAATTGTTAGCTTAGTCGACAATAACGCCTTTTAACTGGTAGGTGGAGTTTGGTGACCTCATGCAAGCACATCTCCGCCTATCTAGGAGAAGTCTAATCAGACAAAACATCTGTGTGGGTGCAGAGCTTTAAAGCAGATGTAAGGTTGGAAAAACCATCTTATTCCACACTGACAGTAACATGTACCGTATATTCACCATCATTCTTCACTGAAGCTATTTGATGTTTACGCTCAGTGAAGTTTGCAAACCCAACACTCATTGTTTTATATTTCTTAACCAAATAGAAATATTTGAGATGTCTTGTGCACAGGGTCCAAAATTAGCACCTGCCACTCGCTAAATGTGAGTACAAATCTACGTTAGCTACGCTAACCGCAAAGTGAGTCTGCAAGTATGTGGGGGCAGGTAAAACGTCTTTGTTTTGTTGATTTAAGGACCGAAACATCGTATCTCTAATAAAGTTTATTACATGTAAAAGGACAGTGTGTGAGAGATCTCTCTTCTCTTCTATACACATTTTGTATGTTTCAGCCAAACATATTTGGTCTCTTTAGAAATGTTAAGGTTTCCAGCAGAATTTAAAAGAAAATGTGAGTATTATAACCATATTTGTCTGCACAGCGTGAGTTTGTAGTGATTCACCAGCAGGTCAGTGGGGTTTAAGAGATTCAATAACTTTTTTGGCATTTCTTTTTTAAATGGACATGGAAAATCAAAGTAAATAAATTATTGTTACAATGTCTTTAAATAAAGACATCTTCCTAACTTCTTACCTCTCTGCAACCCCCCCATCCCGCTCTCTCTCTCTCCATCCATCCAAACCAATCCATCTTCTTTGTGCTTCTGTCCCTCCCTAAACATTAGAAATCATCAGGGAGGGTGATGAGAGGTCTGCTCGCAGGAAGAGACTAAAGTACTGCAAGCTCTCTGGAGAGAGAGAGAGAGAGAGATAGAGAGAGAGAAAGAGAGAGAGAAAGAGTAGCACAACATAAATTGAAAAATCTAAAATGTTTTTCAATTGTGCTTTCATCAAATTAAAAAATAAACCAACAAAAAGCTCCTTTGTCTAAAAAAACCTAAATCTATGGATCTCTGTGCAGTATATGTATATACAGGTGACAAAGACATTAAGGTGTGAGCAGCATGAGCTGCACTCTGCAGGTGTGACACCTCTGTAGCTCGAATACATTAAAGCTACACACACACACACACACACAGTGACCTCTGGACAGTGTTCTGTCTTCCTGTTTCTTCCAGTGTCATCTCTAGTGTTACACATCCAAAACACTTTCTGAACACAAACCACTAAATGATGGCTGCAGGGTGGAGGAGGTGTGTATGTGTGTGTGTGTGTGTGTCTAAGGAAAAGAGAAAAAGACAGAAAAAGGAGGTGAAAGATTTTGTGGGCGTGTGAATGAGAGAAACTGTGTGTGTGTGTGTGTGTGTGTGTGGATTATGACCCTAGGCAGGGCTAGATGGATGGGTGTGCTGACCTCCCTACAGGGGTGCAGGCACGCTTATTTACACAAAGCACCCTTAGGTGTGTAGGTGTATGTATGTGTTTGTGTGTGTGATACAAGCCTCAAAACTTAGTCTTACAGAGAGCAACACCCATAAATACAAAATTATCCCAGATGTCTTGTTTTAATCAAGTTACCGCTCTCCCTCATTTAGGGTCAATGCACAAAACAAGAAGGTGGAAAATAACTCAAAACCTCCCAAAGGCTCAATGTCAGATGGGATTTTTTATTACATTTTAGACAATGATGAGAGCTAATTTATGTTAAATTATTGCTGGTGATATCTCCATAGAGATACACAGAGTTTTTTAGTCTGTTTTATCGTCTGACCCAAGTTCAACTTAAGGGAATCTAAATGCAACAGCATACAATAATATTTAAAATGTCATTAACTTTGCGCTTCCAACTTTGAGACCACAGTTTGGGGAAGACCCTCTCCTGTTTCAACATGCCTATACACCCGTGCAAACTAAAGAGAGCATTTTCCGGTTTTGCTGCGGAACCTGAGCCCCGACCTAAACCCCATCCAACACCTTTGGAATTAATGTGAACACTGACTGCGAGTCAGGCCTTATCACCCAACACCAGTGGCTGGACTAACTAATGCTCTTGTGGCAGAATGGGAGCAAATCTCTGCAGAATCAGATGAGAAGCCTTCCCAGAAGAGTAGAGGCTGTTACAGCTGCAGATTAAGGTCCATGCTTTTGGAATGCGAAACAATCACATATGAGGTATATGGTTCCCGTGTTCCCACATACTTTTGGCCATGTAGATACTAGATTTACTTTAGCTCTAAAATAGATATAATAATAAACTCCTCAGCATCATCTGCATGTTATTGGCACATGATCAACAAAAAACTCCTTAACAGAAAGGATATAATCAGAAATACGAACTAAAACGCCCCTTGTTGTGTGCTGACCACTGAGCCACCATGCGGCAGAGTGATAAATAGCTACTGTACTCCTGTTTAGCTACAGCGGAGTCCCCAGCATGATCTGAAATTGCTCTCAAAGTGGTCATTTTGAGCAGTGAGCAGCAAATGTCCAGAAAATAACACTTCTTGTAAATGGCAAATGAATAAAGTGCAAAACACACAGAAATAATCTGTAAAGCTGCAACATGTGCTGGTATTAAAACTCAACAGCACTTCCACAGCCTGACTCAGATACACACACACACACACACACACACACACACACACTGTGTTGTTTCTGTGATAATCTCTCTGGACAAAGATTAGGCTCCTGTGTTTCCTTTGGAGTTAGATTTGTCTTGTTAAAAATGTATCTCTGCAGATTTTTATTACTATTACATCATTATATATTTAACATTTATCTTAATTTTTAACATGTTTGTGGGCTTACAGTGGCAACGCTAAAGTAAGAAACAGAATTACACATTCAACTTCTCAATAAAAGTGTTTTTAAATGAGTATATTATTTTAAGACTCTTTCAAGCAGCACATAAAAACACTGTATTTACTCTCTAGTGAGTCTCGGACATTGTGCTCTTGGTTTGTTTTTACATAATTAAGACTTACATTTACTTCTGATGAGTAGTCACAATGTAATCAATCAGCTGTTTCCAGCTGAGTAAATAAATCCCTGAAATTTATTTTCACAATTCAGCAGCAGCTTATTTTTTTACAGGTTTAATGTATGCTTGAATAACAACCCTGTCTGTTTTTACACTGTATGTGAGAGATATTTGTTCTACATCTACAGAATGGCATTGATTTGCCTCTAAAAGGTGAATAAATTGGGTATGTATTTTATGGAAACAGAAAAATCCATGCCACTGTTTACAATGCTTGCTGCTTCTGTAAATCAGAAGGTGATCAATGTACGTATTGACTCATCCATGCCTGGGTGTGAGTATATATATATATATATATATAATGTATATGTGTGTATGTGAATCTGTGCCAAATGTGTATTTGGGGACATTGTGTAAGAGGAATTTGGCAAATAGCATGTTTACATTTTGTTTGTACAGTAACTTTTTGTTTTTTGGCAACTTTTCAGTGTGTGTGCTCAGGACCCTGCAGGTGTGCATGTGTGCAAACAGACGTGTGGTGGTATGTCCTTGTGTATATTTGTGTGGATGTATTGGTATGTTATGTGTGTGTGTGTGTGTGTGTGTGTGTCTTTTCAGCCCTCCAGCAGGGTCATTTCTGTATTGACAACCTGCTTGTCCCTGTCATACAGAGAACATGAGTAGAAAGGCCATTCCCATTTAGCCTGATAAAGCGCCTGTAGCGTCATAACGACCTCAAGCCATTTATAAATCATACTTTAACATGAGGTAGACGGACCTCTAACCGCTGACTGATTGCAGAATTGATCAAAATTACTCATTCATGAATCAGACTAGCATTTTTGCAGCGCGCTGAACACAATCACACAGCATTTAAAAGGTGAGATATTCCAGTGGGAAATAACACGGTGGTTATGTTACGATAAATATTGTAGTACTTATATTTGGCTTCATGTTGTTATAACTTTACTCCAAGTATATTCATGTTATTATTTTAGTACATTTAGTCTGCGAAGTCTTTCCTTTTTCATTCCTCCTTCCTTTCTTTCTCCAAGTCTCTCTCCCTCATTCTTTGTTTTCCCCAACCACCTTCCCCTTCATATTAATCTGCATAGGAACAATCAGCAGCTCATGTTTACTGATTCGCCCAATCAGGTATCAGTTCTCCCTTGAGGTTCAAGGTCCCCATTGACAACCCATTGAGTGTGTGCGTGTGTGTGTGTGTGTGTGTGTGTGTGTGTGTGTGTGTGTGTAGTGGACAAAGGAGGAAAATCCGTAGGAGAGTCAAGCAGAGCGCGTTGATCGATCCTCTGCAATTACCAGCCAATCGAAATGTGATTTATTTCCCAAGGAATCATTTCAATATCAAGAGAGCCAGCGAGTGGATGTGAGTGTGTGTGTGTGTGTGTGTATGTGTGTAGGGAGATCCTTGTCAATAAACTACCACTAACTCTTCTATTCTTCTTCCTCCATCCCTCTCTCAACCCATCCATCTCTACATTTTCTTGCCTGTTCTTTCTTCCTCTGCTTATTCCTCTCTTCCTCTCACACTCCCTCGCGCCCTTCCTCCCCACATATAACTCCTTGTTTCTGTCCTTGACTTTGTATCTCCTCCTGCTCTCCCTTTCTTCATGCTTCTTCCCCTTTTATACTCATCCTGTCCATATTTCCCTACCTAAACACATCCTTTATCCATCCATCCCCAAATCTTACCTCTCTGCCTCCTCCCTGTTTTTAACGTCTCCCCTATATTCCCCTTTGACTCCATTCCCCTTTCCTTCCCTCCTCCACCTCCCTCCATCTCCCCCTCCCTCCTTCCCTGACTGCTCCCCTGTGAGGCTATCATTCTGAAGTCTTGTCAATACGACCAGTCAACCAAACAAAAAGACCAACTGACCAATTGAGGTATTTTGACTCTTAATCCCCCCCTCTCACCCCTCCTCCTTCCATTCTCTTTCACCACCATCTCTTCCCCTCTCTCTCCATGTCCCTTTTTTTGCACTTAATTAAGTCGCCAAGTGGCTGTCAGGAATAATTTTTTGCTGCGGCACAGGGGCCAAGGGCCGTGGTGGACTTGACATTTGATAATATTGCGTCTCCACGTTGATTGAAATTGATTTTAGGGGGAGAGAGGGCCCCTGCTCGCCGCCGCCGTGATCGTTTGACAACTCTCAGCCAATCAGCCCCAAGGACAGCCCGTGGACTCCGCGTCTTTAGCGTTGCAACTCATATTCCTACGAGTGATGGCCGGGCGCCTACTTGTGTGTGTTTGTGTGTGTGAGTGAGGGAGAGTGCGTGTGTGTCAGGGTACCAAAGATCGGACATGGAGTACCGTCGCAGGGTCATGGAACTGGCAGTCACATTTCCCATAAATCAGCTGGGCAGTGCAGAAGGGAAACATGTGTAAGTCTGAGCGTGTGCACAAGACCGCCTGTTCCCTTGTGTGTGTGTGAGTGTGTGCGCGTGCGTGTGTGTGTTTGCAAGGTTATTTTGTGTATGTTGCTGGGTTTGAGTGAGTACAAGTAGCATGTACACACTCAGATTTAGTTTTGTGTTTTTACACCAGCAACCTCTGCCCCCTTCAGCTACATTTTGCCTTGCTAGCTAATAGAGGGTATAATGTTAGATGCAAATGACTGTTTTAATTGTTGCCTTATTAGCGGGGAGTGGGGGTATTAACTAAAGAACATCATGATGAAATGCCACTCAAAAACAAGCTGCAGTCGGAATCAATCAGGGCAATTAATTACAAATAAGAACAGCACCATCAGCGTTTCCATAATGTTTACAATCAGACTCTGCAGTGCTCTCGCTTCACGTCTCTCTCAGACTGCCGGCCGAGACCTGAAACACGCAGCGAGGCCTTGTCCCCTGCACAGGTCCCCAGCACGGGTCCCCAGCATGTTTACTGCTATCTTTTTATGAGCTGTTGTCCCAGGGCAAAACTTAATTGTTATTTTTGTTGTTTTAAAAGATAAAGTATTTTGGAGCACCCTGCCTAAGGACTGTTAAAGCAGTACTTTAAATTACTTGAAATGCTTATTTAATTAGTTTTGACCAATTCTATTCCCACAGTATTGGACATATTCTTTGCCAGCTATAATTATAATTGAAAAGCAGTGTTTTTTTTACTGTTTATCTTACTGACACCTATTGTTATTTTAACATGCTTTGTAATAAAAAATGCAATGCAGATAAGCACAAAAGCATCACCAAGTTATTAATGTGAATCAAAACTTTGAAATGTACTACATATCTATTGAAGTTTAAATGTTTGTCATAAAATGTGCCAAAATTGTTCAAATGTTGATATTGATATATGATATTTAGATATGAAAATCTGCACATTTAGAACATAGACTTGAGCACTAGATTGATCATTTGAAGTGACATTTAAATGGATCGTGTGATTTCTCTCAGAGAGTGACCGCCCCTCCACTACATTTTGTTTTGGTCAGCTTTTTACTGTTTACAGTTTTACAAGCTAAACAAGCAACTTCTTCCAAACTTCACCCGTGTCTTAATGTAATAAAGTATTGCTGTCCATGTAACATACACACAAGATGCAATTACCTTTAGTGTCTTGCTAAGCTACCTATTTAGCTGGAATTTACACTTACTGTTTATGTGCTCTACTAAATTACATGTTCACATTGCACTCTCTCACCTGATCATCTGTATCTACAGAGCATGCCCATGTCTTTAAAAAAAACTGTCAGATTACATCACAGCACAGAATGACTTAAGGTGATCTGATTCTGAGATTCATTAACAAAGATTGATAGCAACAACAACATGCTAACGGTGACAATCAACCATGAGTTGTGTGTGCTAGCATGGGAGCAACCAAGTGTAACCTGAGACCCTGTCCTTGACCTAACCCTAACTGGGATGGGGGATATTTAAGATCTTTTCTACTGTATATTCGGGGGGGGGGGCAGATGTGTAGTTTCTCAGTATTGCGAGGGACGACCCCCTCAAAGAATACGTGGTTACACCCATGGTGTTGGACAATATGACGTCTGTCTTAATGGCATGCAAGTTTTGGTATATAAAATAAGGCACATAGTTGTTAATAAAACAAGTCTTTCTACTAATGTACACAAACAAATGAAACACACACATTCACTTAGAGTTTTGATTGATTGATGATTGCTTTTATGGATAATTAGAACTGAAGGGAGTTCCATGTCACATCCCATTAGTCTGTTTATCTGTTTTATTTTGAAATTTGTCTTGTCGATTTACTTCCTGCCCTCGCGTGTCCTTTATTCTACTCACCTGTCCCTGATTCTCTCGTCAGCCACTTCTGTATATGTATACCGCCCCACTCCCTTTGTTCTCTGTCAGATTGGGGTGTGTTTCTGTCCAGTTTTCAAGCCTTTTTGCTCACGCCCTGTTCCTAAACGACCAAGGGTTCTGCCTCACCCTTGCTTGTACCTCTGCCTCGCTGCTTGACCTTTAGGATCTTTGACCACTGCCTGCCTCTGTTTCGGTTTTTGCGCTACCCTTGGAGTTTGCCTTGTAGCTAATAAACTCACTCAAGAGACTTTGTTGTTGTCTGCTCCTGAGTCCTTTCTACGGTGCCTGACATTCCAGAGACTAAGAGGTTTATGTTTGTTTGTCCTTTTTTACATTTTCACTCATCTGTAACAGGCAGTGTACTTTCTGAATCAAACAAATTTCCTCCATAGAAATATCCACTTTATTAACTGTCAGTAACATTTGAATCTATAGGCATGCCTTTCTCATTTGCTCCTGTTTTAATTGGGTTAGGGGTGTCACTTGGTGTGTCTCTGTCTGTCTCCGAGAGCCATGCCATATTCCTGATGAGGTTCTGTCTTCTAACCCCTTTTTCCAGCAGCTCTAATCGCCTCTCACAGCTCCAGGCAACAGACGCAACTGTAGCAGACGCACACAGAGGGGAAATTGCTTTTATTTTGGAGGGGCTTGTCTAAATTAATTGTGATTTATTTTATTTTTTTATTCAACCGCAGTTAACTACAATGTTTGCTCTGGTAACGTGGCCTATATATGGACACTAAATAACAGCGTGAGAATGAACACACTAAAGTGGTTTTACTATGGTCAACTTTACTCTCAAGACCTTTTGACTCATGACAGGAGAAGCTCTGATCAGCCTGTAGGGGCATGTTCACCATGCTGAAGATCCAGACACTTTCATTCTTTTCTTTTTTGTAAAATAAAAATAACTTTTTATATATACTAATTTTTGCCGAGTTGAAAAAGACAAGATAAAAAAGGGAGAAAAAAAACAGCACTGAAATACTAAACACATTTTATTTTTCAGTATTGAACCTCCTCTTTTTTTCATCTAATGCATGCTGGGATAACCTCTAGCCTGATGGGTGGATGAAGTAGACTGCCTTCACTGGGCATGGGCCATTTGTTGACCTATGATTACAAAGACTTATGGGGGCTGCATGTGCAAATAATGACTTGTCTCTGAGAACAAGCCCACCAGCACAGGCCTCTGTGTTTTAACATTGGACTGTTTTCAGTCTGAATCTCCACTCAGGGTGGAGGTCAAGGTATACAAATTATCCAACTTTGACACTAGGAATTGCTGTTTGCAATCTGTTCTACACCAGCAACAATGGTTTATTTTAACCAAAACCACAATCTTTCCCGAACCTAAAGTTGTTGTGTTTCCTTAAACTCAGCCAAACATTAACCACAGGGGCACCAGGTCAGATGGCTAATTTTCCTCAATAGCATATTTTGTTCAATGAATTCCACATCTCTGAGGGCTAACATTTGAGAAATATTTCCTCCCTATGATAATCTTCTTCCTCCATCTTTCTTCTTACTCATGTCTCCCCCCTTCTCCTCCACTTCCTCATGCCATCTACACCCACATCCGTCCTTCTCCTCCTCACTCCATCCTCTTCCATCCTGTCTTTTGCTCTCTTTTAAATCAGGGCTGAAAACATTACTGTTTACTACGGCCTTTAATTCAGGAAGCTAATTTTCTGCACTGTAGCTTTTAAATTCTAAATTTTATCTTTTCATTTATGATTAGTTTTAACTATTGCTTTCTTTTTATCCTTTTAATTCATTTTATCTTTTAA
>JAVQJD010024414.1:0-35981 GCA_036023655.1 Nannoperca australis | reverse complement strand
ATGTTATTAAACAATTTTAACCACCCCCCCCCCACCACACACACTATATTTTCAGACATTTAAAAAATAATAAATAACTGAACTGAAAAAGATCAACTGATGATGAAAAAAATCATTGGTTGCAGCTCTAGTATCATTTGAAGTGTAGAATAAAAAGAATACCCTTCTTATTGGCATCATGCTTGATTGTTTCCTGCTCTGACTGCGCCATATGGATACTGGGGGCGTTTAAAAAAAATACTCTACTCTTTGCGCTTTAAAAGCTCTTTTGATGCTATTACATCATTTGTTATGATTTACCAACCATCAGTAACATCTGAGTGTCTTATGATCCCCACGAATCAAAGAATGCTGCTACATCCTCAAACAGACATACAGTGTAGTAAAACAACATTTTCTTTTTTTAATTCAATAACAAGGTGTCCAGCACAGGTTCTCAGTGTGTGAAGCAGATGGTGAAAGGCTAGTGTATAATAGATCTCAATATTAACTGTAGCACATGCTGGGAGTGTTGGTGGATGGCACACGGCAGAGTAAAAGAGAAGCAATGACCTTCTGTCCCATCATTTACCCCCTCGTGCCCCCCATACCGCTCTCAAATTACTTTGTTTTAGCCAATTAAAGCAGCCGGCTGAGCACCAAGCAAGCTGCCATTTTTCGCTCACCTGGACCCATGTGACACTATCGCTCTGTCACTGGGAGAGACGGCCGTAAGTGGGAATCTCCGGCATGGCACCGTGCCACCTTAGACCCCACTGTGTTCACCGAGATTAATGCAATGATTCTCCCTCCAACGTGCAACAATCTCAGTCAGCCCTCTCACCTGTTCCCGGTGATAGCGCTCCTCACTGCATGAACCAATGAGCAGATGATTGCGGTGGTTATAGCACGCTCCGAAGCAGACCGCAGATATACATCTAGTGATATTTCGTGTCCTACCTCTGGTACAAAAAAAAAATCATCAGTTTCTAAATGTGCAAGGAATCTATTGTCCCTAAGTTGCCTTGTCGCTGATCAAGATACCATATGCTGAGGAATGGTTCTCCATCCAAATCCTTTAATGGCTCAATAATAGAAAGAAAGACAGCAGACACAATAATACCATGGCACGGGATGAGTGAAGGACCGGAGTGTGTGGTGTTTAACAGCCATACGAGCACAGATTATGCGCTTGAAGGGGCTGAATTGAGTGCCAGCAGTGACAGTTGGGCTGGGAATTGAGTGTGCCTGGGACGTGCGGCTTGACTCCGCTCGGAAACACCACTGGGTCCAGGGCTCATCTCTGCAGTCCTCCGCCTCCCTCCTCCCGTTGAGGCATTGTGGCCTGCCGCTTGCTCCGCTTCACCAGGGGAATGGTCGGACCCCTTCTCCCGCTTGATGAGCGCTCACTAATGGCTACTTCTTTGAAAGCTGCCCGCATGAGGAGTGTCTTTTACTTCCCTCCAGCTTGCCTTGGCTGGGCATTCGTCAGGCTGCCTGGCTTTGCTGTCCTGCCCGCATGATGGTGCGCCAAGGGGTTGAAACGTCTGTCATTTGTTTTACTTTCAAATAAAAGTTGATGATTTACCAATAAAAAGTAAAAATAGTCTTTTGATGATGTCTGGAGGCATATGGAGAAAGTGTTGCAATAGCGACATTTTCAGCAGTTTGTCAGAAATAACAAAAGACTAAAGAGATTTGCTTTTGTGCTGTTTTGAATCTCTAATGAAGAATGTGGCCATGGTGTGGTGTAAAGTGAACAAGCGAGTATAGAAATGGTTGAGGACACGCATTGAAGGCTGCATTACACTAATGTTGGCATGCCGCTTTAACATCTGATCCTGTATCTGTGCATGCGATAACTTGGCTTGCAAAAATGCACTATGATGTCATGAAAGGAAGCAGAAACAATTAAATCCCCCCTCGTTCGTGTTTTATTTAAGAAAAGGTATTTTTACTGTTCGGCTGCGCAAGAAGGACTTCAGCAGCAGTCGTGAGGAGATGTATTCTTAACACAACCTGGAACCGGGAGGTCTGTTATGACAAAATAAGCAGCTGTGTTTGAAATTGGGCCCCTTGACAGTTTGCATACTTTTTACAGGCTGTTAATCCTCTAAAGTTCAAAAATATACACAAACCAAGTAAGATGACAAGAGCATCTACCGTAAGAAGAGAGGATACCAAAGGCAGTCAGAGAAGTGAAGAGTAGGCTGTGGTTTTTATAAAGACATCTCCGCTGTAGATGATAGATGGATATGATGCTTCACTTGTGCAGTCGGTGGATCAGTAAAGCTGCCAGTTATCTGGTTGCTTATCTTTCTGGTACCCTTGACCACTGTCCTGTCTTTTCACCCGTTGTTCCTGTTGCCCTCCTCCTTACTGGCGTACCAGTCTCCAGCTTCTGGAGACTCCATTAGGAAGTTGGAGTCGTCCTTGGAAATCTCCTCTCTATAACTTCTCCTATCGTCGCTCTCCCTCTCCCTCTCCCTCTCCCACTCCGTTTCATGTGCACTCTTTTTTTCTTTTCTTCTTTCTTTCTCCCCCACTTGAAACTAGGGTGAAGGTCAGAATGGCGAATTTGATATAAGAGCTGACGTGCTTCCATGGAGCACCTTGTCAACTCAAAACAATAGGTTTGCAGGAGCTGTTATGCCGAATAAAGAATGTTCGCATATTCCCAGAGAAATGCCCTCCGCTAGACATTCCCAAAAGAGATGGGAACATTTGTCTGCATACATTTTTACCGCTCATGGCCCAGTAGAAAATGGAGGTGGAAGCGAAATGAATTCATTTAACATGTTTGCAAATAAGTTATTTCACCTGAGATTGAAAAAGTCATCCAATTTGCATGTTAGAACCTTCATCCTTGTTATATTTCATTTGGTCATTGAATGCTCAAATGGTCTGCACCTGTCTGTCTTACTCAGCCAACATATAATGTTGCAGCTTTATTAGGCTGTACATAATGTCTATGGAGAAGTAACAGATGTTAGCAGTTGCATAATGGCTAGAAAAAAAAGCAGCCGGCTGTGGTGTTGTACAGCGTTGTGATCAAATAGTTTAATTTGATCTGACCTCTTTGTCTCAGTGGTATCTCTTGAGCTGCCTCTTGGTAGGAGCTTACAAAACAGAGTGTCATCAAACAGGTCTGGATGAAAGGAGACGAGATGGAGTCAGGTCAAAATACGCAGCTCAGTTGAGAGTATTTTTTATACTAATGAAACTGTCCAACTAATGAGGGCATGTCAATGGCCATTTTGTTTTATTTCTGAACACAATCTTGAGGTATAATGGAAAAAAAGACCCTGATTAGGAAAAAGTGTAGAGTGGAAAATGGATTGATGGATGTTAATATAACTGCTTTATTCATTTCCATTGTCAAAGATCTCTCGCCAACTAGTTGTCACAGGCAGTTTCTTCTCAAATTAAATTCATTTGGATGTGACATTTTAATTGGAACACTATTCCCATTAATTGAACAAATTAGAGAGAGTCTGCTGGGGGAAAGGTAATCTCAGGGAGAGATAATTTGGAATTCACGATTTAGAATAAAAAATCAGCCAGCTCGGCTTTGTTTGTGTGGCAGACAGTTTGCGGCAGTGCGCACAGGCAGCGCCAGCGCTTGAGGTCTCAGCGGCACTCAGGGCTCACATTGTCTTCATTAAAAGCGATTAAGGAATAGGTCAATTTAGTCTGCTTGGCTGGTTGGAGCCGTGCATTTCCTCCTAAGAAATGTCTCTGTCTTCATCAGCCCGAGCTCTGTGGGCTCGGGTAGTCACTGGAGCAGCAAATATGATCTGTCACTATTTTATGCATGTTTACATGTCTGATTGAACGTCTTAGTGAGTCATGGCAGTATTTAAATGTTGTCATTTTGTTTTTATTGGTGTGTGTGTGTGTGAACGTGTGAGCGCACACATGTGTCTGGGTTTTCATGCTCCTGTGCTCTGTTTCAGCTTGCATGCCGCCTGGGTGCTGATGAGCTGCTGTCTGATTAGCAATGAAAAGCGCTGTTCACCCTGCAGCTTGAACTACAGTGAGCAATTAATTACACTAATAAAAATCACCTATAAAATGCGTGTGGTTGATTTCATAAACATATGTGGATACAGATACAGATGTTCCCCAAATCACACGTGCGGTTTTTGTGATGTTTCAGGCTGAATGGATGCTGTCTCTCTGTGGCTAAATAGAAGATTCACTGTTGCTTTTAGAAAGTGCAGTGTGCGTGTAGGTTTACCATTTCTCCACATTAACATCTGTTTAGAATACAGCATGTGATGTTATAGTGTTTTGGAGTTGCCTTCAAGAGAGACACTGACAATTTACACTGACTAAATACAAAATGGGTTGCAAATTTTTCATTTCCGGGTGGCCACCTGTCAGTTTAGGTAGACTGGCAATTTGGCCATGAGAGAAAACCTGGTGCCAGGAGGAGCCAGGTGTAGATAAATGTTGCACATATGTCACCAGATTATAAAGGAAATTGTCTATCCATCCTGCATGTGCAAGACAAAATGCTTCATTCTAACAAATTATAGTAACATTATTCTCAAATTTTATGTACATTGTGCTGCAGTATCAAACGACATATGTTCATTATGTACTGCATATACAAAAAAAAGAGCCAATATTTGGATTACAACTTTGCAAAATGAGCCTTTTGAAATATCAGCTCATTGTGTTCCACCCTATTCAGATTATGTGGTTTCTCAGCTACCACATTGTTGTGTGTCAACAGACACTATGAACACCTGTGACCATGGAGCACTCCGAACATTGAACATGAATCACAGCACAGTCTTAAAACACCATTTATTATTTGTGATTTCATTGTGAAATAATGCTCAGTTTTATATAATTTTTCATCAATTACTCTCAGGTAATAAATTGTAGAGCAAACTCAGGGAAATATCCCTAAACTGAAACACTACTCTTGCCTTGCCTGATATGAATGAGGTAAAAAATAAAGAAAAATAACATCGCAGAATGTCATAATGGTGCAAAGTGGTTGAGAGCCCTAATTGGAGCTCTCTATAGTAACATGTAGAGGGAAAGCAGAGGATAGGGTGTAAGGAGGAAAGAGAGTGAGCCAGACATAGGGGGCTTCTAGATAGAGGGGCCAGGGGGAAAAAGTTCCCCCATGCTTGTCAGAGTTTGAGCAAGTTCAGAATTGATGGAGCCCACAGGCAGCATTGCTAATTTTAGTTGAAATCACCTAAGTGGTTTGGCTAATTTATCCAGGCTCCTCGGCCTCAGCCCGTGGTTTCTGGCTCTCCCCTGCCTCCCCCTCCCTCCCAGATATATCCACAAAGCGTGAAGGTACCAGGAGGTGACAGTGGAAACAGAAGGGTATTTTGTGCCCAGCTGATTTGTGGAGCACTGGGTGGTTTCAACCTGTGTCATACATTTGGATATTTTTTGACCCTTAACGAAAGCCCAGGTTTAACCATCTATTCCATAAAATGATTTATACCTCTTTGTATTTAATGGAAAAAGTGAAATCACATTTTAATTTAAACCATGTGAAGAAAAAAAATGCAATCACTGATATATCTGGTATCTCCTAATGCTTTATTTCACATTTCTGATATTTCTCAATAGTTTAATATATGAGGATTTAAATATCAGGAGATGACAATCATTTTTAATCTTTTGGAGAGGATGTTGCTAGCAAGTCTGATTTTGTGTAATGAGGGTCTGCCAGCTGGATAGGCTGAACATGTTGAAGCTTAACAAGCGTCATTGCTGGCTTTTGATTGTGCAGTAACAAATCAGACGGTCCTTTGTGAGCCTTTGAACACCAATTTGATATAAAGTTGAGAAAAGGGGATTTAAAATGAAACTTAAAATTCTCATGAAGGCGCAAGGTCAGCATAGATAAAATGAATGTTTTGGTTCCCAGTAATTAAAATGCAGTTGGATTCTTTGTTGAGGCGTGTAGGCTAGAATTCAAACGGCTGAGTCTGGGAATCCTGCAAGTGACTGTTGAGTTTATTTTGTATGATTTTAGATATATTCACATGATGAAACCAGAGCAGGTTGTCCAAACAAGTGAAATATCAGGGGTGACTGGAGACTGATGCATGCCAAGATGTCGCTTGTGTTTATCTTTTGCTGGACTCAAGACTTTGAATGGACTAATTAGTGGACTATGGACTAATTGCTCAGTGGATCCTATTCACTTAAAAAAATCAATGCAATTGCTCACTGTCTTATCAAGTGACAGCCCACAATTGAATTACTGCAAGGTTTTAGAAAAAAAACTGTTTTTGAGTATTTGAATTATGAACATCATCTATTATGGTAATATAGAATATGTAAAATATTATGTGAGAAACCTTCTAAGATGTTTAAAACCAGATTGTGTTAGCAGCATGAAGGAAACACTGAATTGCACCCCATGCCTGTGCAGTCATCCATTCATGAATCAATCATTTTCAAAGAAAAGTGCAGCCAAAACTAGGAAGGCTAGGAGATGTGGCAGCTTTGGTGTAACGTTGCCTTTGATGAAATAAACTCAAATTAATCTAATATAAAACTTGCAGAGACATTATGAAAAGCCCTCCTGTTTTCTCAATATTTAATTTGCAGACAAATTAAATATTAATTGATTTCTGGTCTTTGTAAGGAACAGGTTAACCCCAAGTTCATATTCATCATAAGGCAACAAAGACTCGAGATTACATTGCACTGGGCTGTCTTACAGGAACATAACAAAAATACGGCATGTATGATAAGTTGGATTTATGTGTGATGATATGCATTTCGTTAACTGGAATTTAGCAACAGTTTGTGACAAAAGACAGATAAACGGATGAAGATAATGTTTCATTGTTATAAAACCATTACGCTATTTTCACAGCTAAGATAAATGTTTATTTAATTTCTTCCTTTTTTTTTTTTCTTTAAAGAAATATCCCACATAGAACAGTGTTCCCACATGCAGTTTCTTGAAAAAAAAAAAATTTTTTTCAAGGCAGTGAGCAAGAGGAGATGTTTGCAGTCTTGTGTGCGAGCCAGCAGTTTTTGGCAGATGAATGTAGGGGTTTTATGTGCCAAGCACCTGGTCAAACTGCAAACAATGAGGGGCTTATGGATTCTCTTTATCCAACGACTGAGATGATACCTAGAATGTTAGAGCTCTTATGGGCCCTTTTAAGATATGCTGACGCACAATAATGCTCAGCACTTCTGGATGTTGAGGAAATGTTTCCTTGCTTCATACACAGGGGATAGATTTAACTCTACAATCTATACATCATTAACATATTAATGTTTCTTCATCTTACAAGGAGCATATTTTTGCTGTCTGTTATTAACATTTTACGTATTACCGTCTAAACAAAGAAAGCTACCTTCAAGCTTTTTCAAGCTGACCAACACAAAGATGTAGCATCGATACTTTCTATTTCTATTCATGTGAATGAGGAAGGAACAAAAGTGATATTGCATAAATTCAGCTTAGAAATCTCTGCAGTGTGGAGGGTCTTGCTTGAGTCTTTAGCAGTGATCTAATAATGAGTTCCACAGATGGGTTTGTTGGCTGCAGCTCTGCTGAGTCCACCGTGTATGCAGTAGAGAGTGTCAAAGTGTCTCCTGTGCAGGATCATCTCCAGGTTTGGGGAATGGGTGGTGTCTGCCAGACATGCTGGCAGTCAGTGGGCCTTCTCTCCTGCACTACCTGCACTGGAGCTCAGCCAGGGTTAATTATAGGGGAGCTCCAGAGTCTTGTGTCACTAAGGATGGTAGACAGAATATTGTCATACTGCCATGTCCTATACAGGAAAGACAAGTGTAAGAGCACACCTGCTCAGCAGAGTTTCTGCAGCATTTCCACAGTCATTTCACTCCAGGTCTGAAATGAACAGACCAACCACATGGCTGGTATAATGCGTGTTTGGTAGATAAATCTGTAGTAATGCACCAGTACACTGACCAGTACATTATGAGATGGTAAATGTTTTATGAATTTCTTGCAGTGTCTTCACTAGGGATGTCTTGAATACTTAACTGTGTTTTGTCCGCCTCAGCCTACAAGTGTTGCAGCGCTGCTCGCCTTAATGACAGCTGGGCTCTGCACTGCGAGCATTTCGCTCTATATGGGAGTGGAAAAAAAGGGGTGATTGACTCTGTACTGACACCTGGTTTGACGAAATACATGGATTCACTAAGCTCTAAAGATAACAAAGCTGTAATTTTTCCTCTGTTATTAGCAAAGCAAAAAATGCACAAGTTAGGAAAATTTCAGCATCAGCATCGATGCAACGGAACCAAAGATACCGTTTTTGATTCCACACGCTCTTCCTTGTCCAAACCTGGCGCTACATTACAGACAATTCGATCGCAAACGGTTCGGTGGGAGATTCAAGTGCGTTATGCTAGTAACGACTAACATAGCCTTGAGCTGCTAGCCTCAGTCAGAGATTGAGGTTTGGTAAGCTCACTTCTTTCTAACTCCACACCCCCAGATTTATTTCAATTTCAAACTTGTAGTCTTCAGCCCTAACCGACACTGCCTCAAGTGACATCACTTAAAGCAATTTAGCAGACTTCACGCAGCTCACTCCGGAGCCACAAAAAGCTTCATGCAACTTTTGTTTTGCTTATGCAGTAGTACTCCCCAAGACCTGTAAACAAACTTTGATGTGTAAAATCGGTGGAGTTCCCCTTTAAGCAAGAGGAAAGCTGCAGCTGTGTGTCAAACAGGCTGCTCATTGGTTGCTTGTTACTCTTCCTCTGTTCAAAGTATTAGAATATGTATCATGTTACTTTTCTGTCTACAAACATTTAAATACACACAAAAACAACTATGTGTCCATGTGTCTATTTATATTTATAAATGAGTTAATTTCTTCTTATTGAAACAATTGTCCTGGAAGGTGCAGGTAGCTGTGTCTGTTGGTTCATCCAGTAAAGCCGCTTGACAACTGCTGGTAGAATTACAATAAAGTTTGGTTAATATCCGATGTCTCCAAAGAATGGTTCCTAATGATTTTGAGGATCCGTTTATCTTTTGTATAGCACCATTGTATTGTCAAATATTTCTCCTTGACCAACACTTTAATCCATGGCATCTTGAAGAGTAATGGCTAGATTCAGAGCAATTGACTTTTACGAACAGGTCAAAACATCTACTTGAACCAAATAAATATTAAAATATTTCCTTCAACACACCAATCAGAACTAGCACAAGTTCAAATATATCAACAGCTATTTAATATAATGTAAAAATGTTTTACATTTGTTGTCTCCAGAGAGTATTTTCAAACCCACAGCATCAGGCCAAGTCTTGTACACAAGAACACTGTCATACCGTCCTCTGGGGAACACATTCATGGTTCACTGTGGTGACCCCTTGACCTTTACTTTACCGCCACCCTCAGGCCAACATTTCCACTTGTAACATCTCTCTGAAGGGCAAATTACCATGAACATTACTGAACACTGTCATACTCCCCAGAGGAACGCTGTCCATTTTGGTCATTGTATGACCTTATCACTGGAGTCACATTTTCCCCAAATTAGCAATGTTGTACGCAAAATACCTAATGGCCAAATAGCTGTAATTTTTGTTGCGGATGTTTAAGGTCTCTAGAAGATAAATCTTAATTTTATTTTTGGCAGATTTTGGTTACTGCTTCATGTAGTGACCCTCTTACAGAAAAACATGCACTTGAACATGAGATATTTTAGATATTTTTTGTTGTGGCTGATTCTCATTATATGTTTTGTGCATATTCATACTTTCTTCAGGAAAAACACATCTGAACTTTGTTATTCAATGACCTGTTCTCTAGTGCCATTCTGAGGTCACACTTTACGTTTTTTAGCCCCCCTGGCAGCAAGGCGCTAAGAACATCTGTATTTTTGTCACTAACACTTTTGTATTGTGGAGTGTAACGGACATTGCAGCTCCTTAGGGCTACTAGTGGGGCCTCCAACATTTAGTCGTTTAGTTTATCGGCACTTGTTAGATGAGTCAAAAAGGTCATTTCAGACACTGCTTGAAATGTTTCCTGCTAATCCAATGGCACCAGCCTCTCCAACAATAGGATCTACTATCGCAGCTTAAATTGGTTTGCGAGCGAGACAATTTGTCATTTGTCATCTGAGAATTTTCAAGGTCTTTTACAAAGTTTCCCAAAGTGAACGTTGAAGCCAAAAATCTAAAAGAAAGTTGTGCATCTATCAACTCTCATCTGGCTTTTCTCTAAAGTAAAAGTGTGTTACTTCCCTTTTTTTTTTACTTAGACAAGTGTCTAGTCATGGCAAGCTGGTGCACACTGGCCTAGAAAAAAAAGAACAGCTTGTGTTGCTGAAGTTTCCTCTCGTCTAGTTATTTTTAAAATGCCCCATTTCCGCCATTGTTGTGCCATTGTTTTGACCTTACGTGGAACAATTTTCCCCAAGTCAAATTAGCTTTCAACATTCAAAGAAATGTTGTAATATAATGGTTTGACGGTTCTGCCTTTGAAATATAAAGAAATGGAAGGCCATGCCACTGGGGTTAATAATATTCCTCCTCTTCAACAAGTACCTTGGGATCTTACGTGTCCTTGAAAGCAAACGGCATTTCACTTATGCTGGGCATCTTTCAGCACTCATGGGTAATAGCAGTCTACTTTCCCAACTCCGTGCACATTGTATCAGGCTGATTCACATGCTTCCTCCACTGGTAGCGTTAACATGGGTTTGTTGTAAAAAGGACGCTAAATGTTTCTTCTGTTGTAATTTTTTCAGGGTAACTAGAATAGTAACCAGTGATTATAATTGGTAAAATCCTTTTCTTGCTATTACTTCTTATGTAATCTTTGTACATGAGAAACAGCATCTACTGCAAGAGATCAATAGCAGCTCATCAGTCTTTCGAATGCGCCAGCGTGAGAACTAAAGTCAGCCTTCATGCAAGTCAATGAGCACCTGGAGTGCTTTTCCCAGAGGCCGCTAAGTGTGCATAGCAAGGGACTACCAGGGAACTGCAGCAAGGTCTCACAACCTGCTTTGATAGGACAGAGTCAGGGAGGCTTCGTGCAGAGATGCCGGGCCCGCCGAGGTTTACACCACCTGTTTGTTTCCCATCTCCTGAGCAGCATAGATCTTACATGCCTTTCTGTGCCCATTCTGCCGGGAATTGGGGTGTTAGATGCAACAAAAAAGGTGACTGAGGAGTGCTGAGTTCGGGATTATGATTTATTAATCTGCACGCCTTTAAATTCCAAACTAACGGTGTGGGGCTGTGATGCACACCCTGGGGAGTAATCTTAAAACACAGAACAATTCAGATTCACCAAAGTCCTGTCTTCTCTAGCTGCTGGAAAACAGACAAATACTAGCGCAGTGCAGCCAAGGGACACGAAGAACAAAAGCTCCAAAGCCAAAAGTTCAAAAAGTGGATGTCATGGACAACAAACTGCGAAGTTTATCTTTCCTAGTGGACTATATATTAGTACTTAAGCAACAAGCTGGGAGGCTGCTCAATATGACTTCGTCCATGAAGACTTGAGCTACATACTGTATTTTTTTGGGCCATTATTTGGATGAACACCAAATGAAGAAACGCTTCTGATATAAGGTTTTATGTCACTTGCACTTTCAGAGGTGTATTAATTTAGAAGTTGGGGATGATTACAGTTAATTTGGTTCCACCTGTGAGACTACAAACACAAAAAAAAGTCAAAGTCAACTGTTCTGGTACAGTAGTGGCCTCAGGTGTACTTCTCTACCGTGGAGATTCATCCAGCAGGATATACTTTTTTTTCTCTTTCTGCCAGACATTTCTTGGCAATCTTTCACTACTTGACTTGGCTCTGAGATTGCTCGTACCAGCCCAGCCAACAAGGTGGTTAAAGAAGCAACAATGTGGAGGCATACGCCTGTTGTAATGACGATCTGACACCTTACTTTTTTCATATGACTGACTCTCATATTAGTATGTGGCTTTGCATAACAACTAGTGGAAATATTCAAAGGCAAGATGTTTTTCTTTCATATTCTGAAGTCCATTATAAACCGGTAAAATAGAAGGTGCAATGTGTATTTAAAACACACCAAATACATATTTGGTCCATGCACGCCATCCTCCACAGCACAGTCTGTGTAGTGTAAAATTTCTCTATCTCCGCAGAGTTGTCAGCTGCGTGCCAGATCTCACTCTAGCTGCATATGAAGTCAATTATGTGCAACCATTCCCCCTTGGTAGTACATAGATGTCACTTAGAATGTATTTCTTTTGGGGTTACTTTGATATCTTTAATATGAAGGCCATCCATCATTACAGATGTTGTGGTCTCCAGTCTGGTGTGTCAGGCAGCTGACAGTAGTCATGAAAATGTGATGCCTTTCCTAACAAAGCCAGCGCCATATGTGCAATGTGTGTTTTTATATGTGTATGTGTACATAGATACTACTGCATGTGTGTGTGTGAGTGATACGGAGGATCTATGTTCTTTGGGGAAACGACAGGATATCTCTGTCTCAGTTTAACCATTTTTAGTCTTTAAAAATCTATGCTGTTGTGCAATGTACTGTGTAAGTACACAGTATACTTAAGATACACAAACTGCTCATCAGTGATAATTTAATAAAGGAAATGATTAGGAAAACCCAATGCATAACACAAGTTATTGAATTGCCAATTTTTTACCCAGCTGTTAACTCTAAAACACTTTTTTGCTAAAGTATAATGCATAGATGTTTTTAGCTGTAGAAATTACCATTTCGGTAATACATTGTACTCATTACAAAGTGATGTCTGAATTTTTCTTTTGTACTGGCTGTCTGGGGTTTCCTTTTTAAAGTGCTGTGTAAGTGCAAGGGCAAAGCTGCTCCTCTGTCCATTAGAGCAGAACCACTATCCTTCACCTGACAAAGTTTGGGAAAGGACATGGATGTTTCCAGTCTACTTCATAGAGTTCAGCCTAGCTCCGCCTTGGGAGCCCAAGTTTTGCGTTTGAAGAGTGGATGTGAGGGGTAAATGGGACGGGGGTGATGGGCCGGTGGGGGTCTGTATGAGCGGACGCCGACGCGGGGATGTGAATAGATGGTCTAAAATAAGAAGTAGCCCCTTGGTCAGAGTCGTGGCAGATGGAGGCTCAAAGAATGAAATGATGCCAGCATTCTTTGTGCAGTCTGGTGCCAGCAGTGCACTCGATGGACCGCTTGAGACCAGTGTAGGGCCGATTTGATAAGACAGCTGCCTTAGCCTAACCTCCACAAGGTCATTTTGGCCAGAGTAGAACATCGCACCGATGAGGGGAGGCACCCTGATTTCAAAGAAAGACGGATGAGTTGAAAGGGAAACAAGTCATCATTTTTTAACTGTGGAACTTGAAAGACGCGTTCTCCAAGAAACATTATTAAACTTTTCACAATTTGTAGTGAGTGGTAAGTGGTAAGAAGTTGTATTGGTTGTGAAAGTTTTCAACATGAGCACACTGTTTCTGAACTATGTTTTAAATGAGCTACCCAGTATATCAAAGCAAAAATTAGCATGGAGAAAGTTTGGAGGTGCTAATGACTTTGACTGTCCCTGTGGAAAGGCTTACTGTTCCAGAGAAGTTGTAGTGTGTGTGTGTGTGTGTGTGTGTGTCTGCGTTATGGAGCGAGAGTAGAGTGTGATTCACTAGTTAATAAATCATGCCAGATGAGTTTATCATGGAGATACAGAAGCTCCTCTGGGTCCTGAGCTAACAGCGAGTATCTGGGAGCTGGTACAACACATGATGAAAAGCCGTTGTCATGTATATCATTTTTATAGCCCCTAACTTTTTACCTTCATTGCTGTCAAAGGGGCAGGATGAGTGACTGTGTATCAAATATACCAATATGTTGCTTTAAGGGGGAGCCGGCTGAAAATATTTTGGCTCACGCACTACGTTCACTGCCACGGCACCTTAAAATCAGTTTTTATCAGCTTAATCCGGCTTGATTATCTGCTGGCAACAAATTAACTATTCTTGTTTACTGTAATTGAGTTCTTCGATGAGTACTTGGTAATTCTGCTGAACTTTCTCATCTTTGCTTTCACAGGGGCATTGATGGTATCTCCCCAGTGTGCATTGAAGATGCTCTTATCTTTATGCAGCTGATGCAGCTTGTCATCCATTGGGGAGTGTACTCGGATAATCATCATCAAAATGACTTGATAGGCTCTGACTCGGTGACTAAATAACCAACTTGTAACAGCATTATATCAGCATCATGCTCAAATTGGGAAAGGAGACCTTAATCACCTCAGTAATCTTTTCTTTTCTTTTGGAATCATATTTCTTGGAAAATCTTGTTTTATTTTGAGGGGACCAAACTCTTTGGAATGACTTTGAAGGCAAGAGCGGGCAGTGCACCATTCCTCCTGTGTTCCTCTCAGGGAATAAAAGTCAGTGTAACGGCTATCTCAGCTAATGACTTGGGAGAACAAACCTTGGTCTCTTAACATCTAAGACTTATTATTTTTAGCTCTGGCCAATGCTAAGCTTATCCCTCTTACAGGGAGCACGTTTTGTGATATCAGATGTGGAAATTAAAGCTAAATGACTTAAGGGGAAGATTGCCCACACTGCAAGTAGGCTACTCTGACCTTCAATAAAGCTAAGCTTGACATGCCTATTTCCCCCTTTTTTTCAAATCAGCGGGCTTGTAACATGATGGCTCGGTATTAACTGCCGTCAGTTTCCTATATTTCTCCAAGGTCCGTATTTGCTGGAATTCAGGGGACTTTCCCTGAGATGATATGCTTAAAATTGTCTTTATTCCCCCCTTAAATGTTTCAACTTGAAACTCTGTTTCATATTAACATCCCACCCCAAATAATTTGGAATGAACTATTCAATGAAGATCCTTCCGCATGTATTTTCAGTTGATCAGTATTTAGATAAATGTTTTTGTATTATGTAGACCTATTATAAACAGCACAGAATAAACGGAACTGCACTGATTCATCTGCTGTTGCGTTTTGTTTGGGCTGTTTGTGTTTTTATCGCCCTGACCAGAATCACATAGGTAGAGACGTAAAGCACATTTCTGAGTAGACTGTCAGTGTTAGAGGAATGTGTGTTTTTTTTTATGCTCTGGCTTTTTGCATGGCTTAACATGCAAGAAGCAGTTGCATAAAAGCAAACCACAACTCCGTTTTGGAAGTTAAGTTAAAAATACATTTCTTTCCCTTTAGATACAGTTAGGTGTGAGAAACTAAGACAAAGATGATAAATACATTGCTAAAAAATATTTGACCCTTTTTATACACTCTACACCACTCTCATTTAAAAGTTACCTTTTTAACACTTGTTGGGTGCATGTACTTGTAGTTTATTTTGGATTTTGTAACACCTCAGTGGGTGGACTGCAGGGACTATTTTGAGTTTTTATTTTTATATTTTTTTAATATGCCCATCCTCACCTCCGTTCCTTCTGGTTCACAGAAGAGCTCAAAGCTCAGAGCTCAGAGCTTCAAAGTTCCTGCCGATGTTTTTGACTCCTTCTAGTAATGAGATGAAGTACAGTACGTAAGGGGAAGAACTCTCAAGATGCTTTTCCAGGGGGCTTTGGAATACATTTGGTAAAATGTTTATGATGCCAAAGACCAGGGCTGGCTTCTCATTAGCTGATCTACCCGTTGCAAGTGTTACAGCGGCATTAGTCTTTTGGGTTAATCTTCAAACGTTCCCATATTTATACCCATCAAATACCAGTGACTGCCTGCGACACCCTTGTGTGCATTCGGGGAACTTGCTTAGTTAAACGCCACAGAATAAATGCAGAAATGTGAGCTAAACTTGACAAGATCAAACACACTGGTGAATGTACAGACGCTGGCCAGTGTTCTAAGTGTGCTGCATTATTCATGTTCTCCAACATGGGGTTCCTAATGAGAGTCTGGTGGCTGTTTTTGGAGTTAGAGTCATGGAAATCAGTGTGACCCGTACTCGAGTCTGTGGACAAAGCTTTGCATTTGTGGTGCAGTGAAAGTGGAATTAAAGGCCAACCAAGTTCATCAGTACTCCAATAAAGAGGAGTTTTGATTCAAGTTCTAGAAACCATTCACATTCATCACAGCTTTGTATCTTTTTAAGATCTGTCTGTCTTGTAGTTTTGGCTTTACACTCACAAATGATTATTAAGTGTAATGTAACATCAGAATAGGGGATGATGATGATGGTAATGCAAGTCAGAAATAAGAACATTCTGCAGTTTTCCCTCAATATTAACGCTTAGTTTTTCCAAGCATAATTTAAAAAAAAGTTGTCTTAACAGC
This sequence comes from Nannoperca australis, assembly GCA_036023655.1. Classification (NCBI taxonomy): domain Eukaryota; kingdom Metazoa; phylum Chordata; class Actinopteri; order Centrarchiformes; family Percichthyidae; genus Nannoperca; species Nannoperca australis. The sequence goes on along the minus strand of JAVQJD010024414.1, from coordinate 19,750 downwards.
GCACCATTTCGTGATATGCTGTAGACTTGACATTCCCTCCAGAGGGTTGCTCTCACATCAAGTAGCTACGGCCTGTGGTTAAATGCAAAATTTACTGCTAGCATTGTAATAAGCCAGTGCCACAAAATAAGGATTATCACCCTGTGGCGTGCTGGTTCAGTAGGAGGACGCTGAACCAAAGGCTGAGCATCCATCCTATTAACACCACATATCCCTTGAAGAGTAAGCAGCAGGCTGCAGCTGAGTGTTGTCTTCATCCTTGAATCAGAACTGGCAATAACATATTCAGACTGAAGGGCCTCAATTAGACACTTTAAAACTCTGTGTAATTGGTGTCTTTCTGCAGATTGCCTGTGGATATGTAGTGCTCAAATTAACACAGCCCAACTTTATGTCTGTAGTGCTGTGATTGTCATGCAGTGTAGTGGCGGCAAGGTAATGGAGACGCAGTCGTTTTTCTACATCACTGTGTGCTTTGCTCTGACAGGCAACTCTGCTTTAAAGGCCTAGTTATACTGTTCTCAGGTTAGAGTACTGCATATGTCTACTGTATGTATGTATGTATGTATGCATGCATGTGTGTATGTATGCGCCTGAAATCAAATTGAGGTCAAAATGTGTTGGTTAACAACCCCAGAACAGAACAGAATGATCAAAACTTAAATGTTTTATCAATGTATTTTTTTAATTGGAATTATTTAGATTAGATCATCTATCTGTCTTTCAAATAAATTCCAAAACATTGGTAACTTTAAATCCATCCTGCTCTTAAATATGAGTTGCAGAATTCTCATCATTGCATATCACCAGATTTTAGTTTGAGCTGCTGCAGTGCCGTTTCCTCTACCTTTTCTTAAGATGCGTTTTCTACACAGTGTGAGTCCAGGCATTCCTTTACTGCTCGCTGCTTGGTGGTACTTCCTCTGTAATAGAATGAAGAAAAGAAGACAAAGCCGAGCTATTCAGTGGTAGACATTCAGAGTTGGCTGTTTGTGTGGAGACAGAAATGACTCATGTTACCGTAATTGACAAGTCTGGCAAATCTACTCACCAAGGTCGGGTAATCAGTGGAAACTAGAGGAAATTATTTGGCATCCCACAAATTGTTTAACAAGTGATCACCAGTTACGACACTGATGGAGACCTTTGGGGGAAGGAAAGTTCAAAGAATCAATTGTTGAGGCTCTGAGAGCTGTGGAAAAAGACTTGGTCTTGAGTTCAGTAACAATTAGCGTTACTGCCAAGTTACTGTAAGTGTTAGATGTTTCTGTTATTTTTACAGTATCCATGAGCACCTCACTGCAGTATGAAAACATCCTGGTCTTTGCTGTCAGAACTATTTCCTCTGTCAGTATTAGCTCTATACCAGCCCTTTGTCGCTTCACTGCGACTATGTTGACAGGCCTGACTGCTCTCCAATCTAAACATGTCAGCTTCACCATGTCTTTTCCGCAGGCGCAAGTAGCCCTCTGTTAGTCACCAAGGAACAAACACGCGTAGCAAAATAAATAACCCAACCGCCGCCTCCAGAGTGCGAGTCCTCTCAGCTGAAAGAGCACCTCAGCGTGGCTACAAGACCCTCCCAGGAGGGACCTGGTTAGTGGCCAGTACCTGCAGAGCCCACAAGAGTCCCTACAGAGCCCCACAGCCGGTGGCTGATGGGCTATGTGAGAGGGCTTGTCACACTCACCCTGGTTAAGGACCAGCTGGGGGTCCAGTTCAGGCAAGAGGCTTTGTGCCCATGGATCAGACGCTGGCCTCTGTCTTTGTGCCTCCATGCTGGCAACCTTATGAATGTTTCAGTGAAGTGCTGTGAGGTCTGCCTGGAGAGTCTGGCCTAATCCTGCACTCCTAGAGCCATGCTGCTTCACCTTGCTGCCTCTCATCGAGGGGGCTGAGATGTGGTCAAGCAGATGCAGATATTGAACTTCCTGGGGGCTGCTTTCGTCTTCTCCCCCAGTGTAGAGAGAGGCAGGTGGGATTAGAGCACTCGGGCATCCAGCCTTCTCTCTTTCTCTGACTGTTAACAATCCCCCGTATCGAAATCCTGTCAGCACTGTGCTTTGTGTCTTCCATTAGCATTTTGTTGTGGTGTGCATCTTGAATGGCTCGGTGCGCTTCTAGAACCGCTCAATCTGGCAGGCGTCTTAAAAAGGCGATACATCCAATACTAATGAGGCTGCTTTCATACAAAAACTGCATTGGCACTTTTGTCACTTAACAATTCCGCTTTGTTTTCCCAACCTCATTTATTCGAGTCATGACAAGTGGTTTGCTGTTGACAAACTGACACGAGTAATAATACGCATTAAAGAAAGAAATCTGCTTTATCAGTTCTGGAAAACAGCCATTACCGATTCAATACACAGTTAAAGTATTGCGGCATTTAAATGTTGTTCGTGCACAGTCAGCAGGGGTGTCTCTTTTTCTCCCTGTGGTCATTGACTTCGGCTTGTAAGCTTCCTGTTCCTGATAATTAAAGGTGAAGTGTGTGTTTGTGTGTGTGTGTGTGTGTGTGTGTATAAATGAAAGGGAGGCTAAATCATGAGTATGTTGCTCAACTAGACTCTCCTGTGTGAGTACAGTGGTAGCCTTTGCCCTGTAGAAAGCGCTGGCTGCTGCTGCTGCCCACTCGCTGACTAAGTAAAGGCTACATTTGCATAATTATCTGTTTAATTGGCGAGCTACCGCAAGAATACGGTCCTTTTTTTTGTGAGCTGTGGAGTCCACACTAAATTTGTTACACAGATATGGGGGTAGAGATTACAAAGCAAGCAAACCGCCAGCTCATGGCTTTCTTCTGCTTAACCTGATAATCGTTTGTGCTCATAAACACTTTCCCTCCCACGCACATTTTTTGTGAGATAATTTGCCAAATGATTTAAAAACGCTCGCTTTGCTCAGAAGTGACGAGAGTATTCACTATGATTAGGTACTTTATCACGTTACTGAAAATAAAATCAAGAGTTTTAGGAGAAGGAAAGAGTTCATTTACTGCACTACTGCAGTTAAATATTGTTTATTGCCAGAGACATCTCGCATGGGGCATGTAAGGAAGCAAACAAATATACGTTGTTGACTGGAATTATCATACTTACGTCGAGATGTGAACATTTTGGTTGTCTCTCTGCTGAGCAAGCAACACATGATGAGGGTCCCATCTGCGTTTTACAGTCCAGTGACAGTGAAAGAGCATTAGTGCCCCCTCCCCCTTTCCCAAACCCCTCACCCCCCCAATCTCCATCCTCTTTTTCTCTTCCAGGCTTCAGCTGCGGCCCTGTGAAATGCTCTACTGCTGAACAATTAACTGAGAGACTGTGATATGATTCATGTAATTAATATTTTGTTCAGAAGAAGAGGAAGAATGATTGAAAAAAATTCCACATAAAGCTAATTTTAATTGAATCAATCCCTGGGAACAGGTCAGAGGAGCAGGCTGAATTTATCTCTTCTATCCGATTCCCATTGGCCGGTACAGACATAAAGGTGTGCGTGTGATTTGTTTTTCTGAATAATGTTGTGGACACTCTGAACCTCCCTCTGAGAGACGCCATTCAAGTGTGCACTTATCTTTTCTCCTCATGCTGTCTTGGCGTAGTGGGGAATGCAGAATTAAGGAGGAACTATGCAAGAGACTGTTGAATCAGTAACTTTGTTCCATATGACACCGCCTCAGCTCTGCAGGGTGTTGTGCTTCAGTCTCCGTTTCCCTCAGTGGCAAAGCTTGCGCTCACTCTGTGTGTAGGCTATCAGCGGTGGGTAGAGGTCTCCTTTGAAATTGACTATAGTACGAGTGTTTGTGCCCACTGCTGCTGCATTTGCTGCGCTGGGCAGCCTCTGATCAGCCTGAGCCTTGCCTGCAGAGAGCTGGCGCAGCCTCCAATCCTATTCTATGTTCAAAGGTAAAGCAGACCTCTCATAGGCCCCGTCTTTGATGTGCCGTTCGACACCAGAGTCATATCTCTGCCACTGCACATCTCCTGGCAGACGACCAGAGCCTGTCCAAAGGAAGGATGCAAAAAAAAAAAAAACTTAATTTGCAAGTCACAATTCATTTCTACAGACATGGTTCTTTTCATATTCAATTGCAGGCCTGTTTCTTGAGCCTGCTGGTATTATTTACGAGCAGAGAACAACAACGGCAGCACAAAGTGGAGAATTAAAAGGCCTGCTGCATTTAAGCCTCCAGTGCTGGTTGGTTGAGAAGCTGAGCCAGGATTAGCAGTAGAACAATGGTTCCCTCACAATGAGCATCCTCCATATAGCACATCACTGTATCTGCTGCAGATGGAAGGCTCACCTATAAGCATCCAAATTGTTTGCTCATCAATCTTTGGATTGTAAATGACTCAAGTGACACGTTATGTATCATTTAATCGGCTATACCGTCCCCGGCCGAACCCCCTCAACACTCAATTTGCAGAACCTGCTATGGTGTGTAAATTAGCTGAAAATAATGCAAATTATCTCGACAAGGTGTTACATTTAACATCACCTGGCTTGTTATGCGGTTTGCCAAAGACAGAGAATAGAACAAATGGAATCAAATGCATTTTGGCGCAAGAGGTATGTGACCACCATAGCATCTCTGAGGAGTATCTGTCTTAATGATTTATACCGCCACAAAGACCTCTGAGAATTAGCACTTGAGGGTGATATTCACAACGTCGTTTCAGTGTTGCAAATGAGCGTCCCTCGGATGCCTAATGGGAGGGAGAGGAGCTGAGAAAAGTGAGGAGATGCCCCTTTGCTGCCTTTGTCATGAAAATGATACCAGTTTTGAGAAAAGGGGATTATACTCCCTTGTTTCTAGTTTGCTGAGGAGACAGCCTAAACACTTGGTTTTCTGAGCTATCACCTCAGCCATGAGGTTGAGTAACCCAAGCTTTGAGCTTGCGAAGAGTGAGTCACTGTTCAAGGTTTATTTATTAATGGTTGTCATGCAAACAAAGCAGTGGCTATTGAATAGACATCTTTGCTCAGGGACACACCCATGTTACGGTCCAGCTTGGACAAAGTCAGCTGTGACTGTACACTGATGATGAATATACTGTATATGACTTCACATCTGTCCTGACAATCAGTAGATGTTTTTTTCTGATTCCTCATGGTAATATATTCCCTGGCTTTGTATACGTAGAGTAACCACGGTGGGTGTCAGTTACCATCTACATAATACTCATAAGTGCTTACCTTGCTTGCTTCTAGACAAGTTGTCATGTTGGGCTTGTCCAAAGGCTCAACCATCACAAGGGAGATTTTGAAAGAAAAAGAGATTTGCTGCACGCCACACCCATGCTCTTTGGTGTAATGCCAAAAATTACAGTTTTGATGTGGAAAAACACCTTGAAAAGTGGTAGTTAATCCTCTGTGATAAGCTTTTTGTCAGCTGTTCATGTTACAGGAACAGTCAAGAGAATCCAATCCTTACACACACGCTCCGTAGTCAGGATTATAGCAGGTTTTGTTTGCACATTGGACACGAGATTCAAATAGATCCTGAATGAATGGGTCTTTGCCAAGATGGATGCTGGGGTGAAAATATCTTCCATTTGATCTGAGGAATCATGTGTAGAATGCTTAATGTTATTATACAATGACAGGACCATATGGATATCATTTAACAAACTCTTGGTTTGACGTCATATCATTGCTGTTTGCAGCCAAACATTATGTTCATATTTGAGAAATATTTACTGATTGCTCCGTCAGAATTCCTGTTCAGATATTCAGAGCGTCACCCATCTGTTCTGGTCACCACCAGCATGCAGAGGGCACCGGTGCCACTCAGGATCGAGATGAGATGCAGCCCAGCATTGTATTTGAATGTTGGCCGACAAATGGCATCACACTAAACAGCTTTCAGACATTTATCTCGCAAAATTACTCAACTCACAACTTGCTATTTGTTAGCATGGATGTGATACATCCAATAATTTGACACTTGTTCATTTGTTAAGTGCCAGCTGTCAGTGCTGCCTCTTTCCAATCTCATCATTTGCAACTCTATGACCATCCCTAAACAGCCTAAATCAATAATCATCTATTAATAATCAGTTTGTGCAGTGAGGAGAGAATGTGCCATGCACCTGGAAAGGTTGTTCGGTTCTCCTTTACCTACTATACTGAGGTCAAGTTGAAATAATGTCTAATTGGGTTATCTTTAAAAATCAGTTTATTCAAATCTGACATCACTGCAGGAAAATGGCAACACTTAGTCAGTTTCCAATGTGTTCTGTAAAGCCACAGATGTGGGATCCCCACCCTCTGTTTGTTACCAGAGCCATAAATTCCACATTTGGACAAAACAAAGGACTAGAGCTGAGGTGGAATAAGACAGCATGCTAACAAAAATGCTTCTGTTTAATCTTTAAACATGCACTAATCAATTATTTATGTTAATAGAGGGTCAAAGGATTATTTTTAAGGGGTTGCCCATAGTGACAAAGTAACAGAGAACTATCACCAGACCCTGCAGTTCCCCTCAGCTCTGTGGAGCAGTTTAGCATCTTTTAGCTAATTATTTTGGCTTTTACGACCCGTAACTACTGTTTTGGTTCACTTTTACCATTCTCATCAAACTCCTTTCCAGCCGCAGAAGGCAGGTGTTTTTAGCCAAAAAGCTCTCAAAAAACCTCTGTACACTACCTGCACAGCACCAGATGACAAAGTTAGCAACTACTTGGTGAACATAGTGAAACATTTAGCTTGGTCTGCTGACCCCAAGTGGCCAAAAAAAAAGGAAAAAATCTTTGCAGCTTTAATATCTTCGAAGTGCAGCAATGATCCTCGAAATTGCCCACAACACACACAGTAGCAGAAAATTACAACTAGAAGTACTTATTTCATGGTTTAAGGGAGAAGCTGAAGCATTTTTGTAGTTGACCTCAGTACCGTCAGATTTTTCTGAGAGCCAGAATCTAGCGGCCAGGAAATGAAGCACTGGTTATATGCGGCATTGCAAACGAGCAGCGGTAGCTCCAAGAAGTGACCATGCAAGGTAGTAAAGGACTTTGGGCATGAAGGGTAAAATTTCAGTCCAACAATGAGCATTGCGCTTCTTTTCAACATCAAGTGAATATTAACTTCACTTTCTCTCTCCCTCAAGACCTCCATCTTCTTTATTGTAAAATATACAGTACTTTGGAGACCAAGTTTTTTGTGGTCTGTTTGTTTTGACGATGCGTACAAAATGGTGATAGAAATTTGATACGCAGGTGTGAAATTTGTTCAGTGATCAAATGTATTGACTCACCAGCATGCCTTTGTATGCTCAGTAATCATCATAACAGCAAATAATGTGAAAAGTTACCTCTACTGCATCTCTCCCATCTATTTTATTACCGTATAATCTCCTGGACAGAGTGGAGCTTTGCAGCGACCAGCGCGTTTAAACCCTTTGGAACCAATTGTAGGAGAAAGGCTGTCTTGGGATGCCCTCAGTGGAGAGCAGCTAGGCTCATTAGTTAAATCCCCACCGTGGGCTAATACAGCCCTCTAGGAGTGAAGGAGAGAGTGGGAGAGAAGAAGACAGTTCTCCGACTCCTTCTCAGGGGTTTCTTTCCCACATTTTCTTGCATGCATCAGCAGCTAAGAAGGTGATGCACGTCCCCAGTTTTGAAGCCGCCCTCAGTGTTCTGCCGAAGCCCTTCATTGTGGGTTTTGCTGTGCTGGTGGTCAGATGTAGCCTAATGAGTCTATCATGATCCAATCGCACATGTGATGTTGTTTACTACAGTGAAAGATACATTTTCTTTACGAAAGGCTCCCTCCACTTTGAGAAGGTCCAGTCCAGCCCGGAGGATTGCTGAACAGTGAACAGACTGTCCCAAAGGTTCTTCACAATGTGGTGTACACATGCATGCAATCTGACCTTTTCCATTAGTAAGTGAGAGTAAAACTCTTGTTTTGTTCATAATGATTGGGGAACTGGAGGCCACAATGCAGGCAGGTCCCCACTTAACCAGAATTTATCTTTTTGGCAGTAAGAGGAGGGGTTTTGAGTGTTGTTATCTATGGCCTCCCCCTTGAACAAGTAAACAGCCCATTTATTATTAACTCATGTTTAAGGTAGAGCATTAATCCTCTCTGACAGTTTGCCTACTTGTTAAGGCAGCCAGTTCTTCCTCCAAAGCAGATGGCTTTCAGCTGCTGTTACTCTACTGTGCAGCCCCACTAGATAAGAACCGAGAAACCCTCCAAAGTTTGTGCTGCGTTGTCTCAATCTACAGTGAGTTAATGTAAGGCAATTACACTTACCTGCTTTAAAGGTGCTGTTTGGGCACATCAAAATACTCAACAATATTTTTTTCTCCAGCTGAGGCAGCAGTGCCGGATTTTTGGTCGATCGAAATGGTCACTTCAAGTACACTTCATCATAAATTTCACTGGAATTGGCTGTGCTTTCCCATCTGATGACATAAAGTTTGGCCCCCTTCTTCACTTTTCCTGCTGTTGCTGTTGATAATTGCACAAGAGCTCCCGTAGAGCCAGCTGCTGAAGTGTGTCCTGACTTGAACTCGCAAACTCAGTCACCCTGAGACTGGCTCGACGGCTCTCTCTTGGACTTGTCTGCACAAACCCCCTTTTACAGTGGGACAGTGGAATGGCGTGTGTGTGTCTCAACAATCCAACAATCTAAGGTTGTTACATCCTAAAATACATGCTATGTCTCATGGTGTCCACAGCATTAGAGAGAGATCCTCTCTACCCCTGCTATCCTGTTCTCATCCAACCCTACACTTCACCAGTAGTGTACTGTGTGTGGGTACTGGCTGAATGTTAGAGCTTACAGGGTTGATTTTATGCTTGAAACGAAGCAGTTTTGTGTAGAATATGAGGGATGTCTTTCTGTTGTATCAGTGAGTGTGCCTAGGACTCAAAACCAGGAAATTCTATCAGTAGACAGGTTAAAAAGCCAATGCAGACTTTAGTACACTGAAGAAGGGGATATCTGTTTGCTCTCCATCAACACTGTAGCACATGAATCAATGGAGGCCTGTGGGAATCAAGTGTGAAGCTGGGAGAAAAAGAGGCGAGGGAGGGAGGGAGTACTTTGCGACTTGAAGGCCCTGTCCCTTTTTTGATGAGTGGTAGCACTCCCTGTGTGACAGTGCAAGTCCTCTGTGAGGAGAAAAAAGGTCCCCCTTTTTTGCCTGCAAGAGTGAAAACAGAACTGACAGCAGAACTAATACTAATAGTTTATAGCTTGGAACTAAAGACAGGCCCTCCAGATATCTGTGAACTAAAGTGTGTCTTGTCTTCAGTTAACTCCAACATCTGGCTCACACTTTTTCTAAAATTCAGTTTACTTTAGTGACACAAGCCGTACAGCAAAATGGGACTCTACAGAGACACTTAAACAATTTAACTTTCCACCTGGTACAGCCTAGCAAGGCTGACTATTACGGAATATGCAAATAAAAAATAACTGAATGGAATAAAAGTACACAGTTGCAATACTTCTCCGGAATATCTGTAGACTTTCTTTCTGGAGTATCTATGCATTTTCTTTGGAATCTCAAACAAGGGGCACAGCAGTAAGACCAGAATAAAGAAATTGTTTGATTTTAATGAACGCAGCTCTAATTCCCTCTTCATCTCTGATTATGAAGAAGGAAATGTATCCGGCCACTGCTGAGATAAATCAGCAGGCATAGAGCCGCATGAATTACGACATTGAAGATAATTCTGTCATTCTTTCGGCTGTTTCACACATTCATTTCTGCTCTGTTGGTTTTAGAGAAAGAACGTAACAATAGGGTATCTGGTTCAATTTGGCAACTTTTTCCAAGTGAAATGTACTTTCTCTAAGCCACTATAGCACTTCAATACTGCTGTATTCAGCATTCATGCCATGGCAAATATAGAGGATTGTCTTGTACAAACAGTTTGGACCAAAATTGGGTCTTCTCCAAGGTTTGAAGCTGTTCACTCAGAAGTGCCTGAGTATTGCGAGCATAGGGAGAAGGAAAAGAACGATTTGTTGGAATCATCTGTTATCCAAATGAAATGGAATATCTTATTTTGTGGGTATGCTTAATTTGGATTAACCATATGAAAGCAATTAAACGGAGGCTTCCATTTCTGGGATGGCGGGAACAGAAAATGTCAATTTAACTGTTACCACTGGAAAGTATAAAATAAGACTGAGAGTCTTGTAACCACGCTCTGCTCTTATTTCAGCGTGTGTGTGTGTGTGTGTGTGTGTGTGTCAGTCTGAAGCTGTCTGTTCCTGCCTGCACACAGCACAGACTCTGTTCTGATGTCACCAGCAAGGTCACATAGAAGGCACTGCATCCTCCCATTCAGCTCCAGGTTTTACCCCACCCCTAAGCAGCCAGACCCACACTCTGCAGCCAATGACTGGATGATTGTTTCTGTTTGTGTGTGCGCATGCCTGTATGTGTGTGTGCGTCTGTGTTTCAAAGAAAGACACAGAGCGAGAACTTGAATTTGCATTAGTGTATTCACAACAAATGTGACAGAGTGACAGCATGTGTGCAGGTGAGACAAAGACTGTTTACATGCACACCGGCGCACACTCATAACCTCAGTCTCAAACTGCGATGCCGTGTTTATGTACCATGGCAGCTCGCCACGGTGAGATCATTACCCACTGTGCTAAATGTATTTGTTAAATAATTGTATTTGTATTGTAAATGGTCCGTTGAAGTTAAGAGGCGGGCAGGAGAGCTAAAACGGCAGCCTGGTAAATGTGTGGGGCTGCTGCGTGCCACAGGCAGTGCATTTCCTCATCATCACCTCAGATTCACCTCAGCTCTTCAGTCAGACCAGAGTCCTGAGATGTTACAGCATGAGAGGCATCTGCAGACGTAAACCTGCAAGAAGCAACACATGAACAACAAATAACTGGTAGGGTGCAGCTACCAATTAATTTCATTACTGATTAAACAATTATGTTTTAATTGATTAAAAATGCCCATCACAGATTGTGTCCAAACTATAAAATTTGTACACAACTAAAAATGTTTTACAAAATCACAGCACGAGCAACACTGGTGTATATGTAGACAGCTTATAGCTAAGTGCGACAATCTTCTATTCTTCTATTCTTAGTGTCAACATATCCCATGAAAAGACCAAAGCCAACAGTGTGTCAGTCAGTCTTTCAACACCTTCCGACTTCCCTACCCTGTCAGCCACAACCCCATTCGTTCACACCCAAATGTGTGAATCTTTAAAAAAAGCCTGAATATACACTTTTGGTTTTAGAAAAGGCTCAATTATTCTCCAAAACAACTGTGCACTTCATTGTTGGTCTTTTCAAAGAATATGTTGACAATAAGAAATATAGAATGTCACCAAACATTACTTTAAGACTTGTTATGAAGGAAATGTGACCAACTGAGGGGAAATAAGGTGCAAGTGACAACATACAGTACATTTATACATCCTATGTCTAGACAAATATATTGTAATGCCAATAATGAAGTCCTTTTATTTATTTATATATATATATATATATAATGTTGTTTTGAGGAGCAAGGTGTCCTTGCTAAAAATACTAATAATGATAAAAATGGGAATGAAGATACAATTTCCTACATACTTTTCATTTGAGATGCTTCTTTTACTGCATAAAAACTAAATACTAAGAATTTTAATTCTAAGAGTTTAAATATCTTGTCTGCAAAGACATGGTAGTGTCCTTCAGCTCTTGCAGCTTACTCATCCAAATCAACACTCTACAGGCACTGAGTGCATTAGAGTGTCGGCTGAACATGTGTGAATGTGTCAGGAGAGATAGAGACTGAATATGTGAGGCAGAGTGCATAAATGTGTGACACCAAGTGTGAGTGTACACGTGTGAGAGTGAAAAGGTAGAGAGGATGCATGTGTTTCAGTGTTAGTGCAAGACTGCGCATGTGTGTGTACATACTTGTCTGTATACAGTATAGTGTGTGTTAGTGTGTGTGTGTGGGCCTGCTCTACACTGCGCTGGGGGCCAAAACACTAGAGATTGCTTTGATCTGGATTCTCTGTGTCTCGTCCAATCACAATCATGTCACCAACTCCCCACGGCAGGAGCGACTCATTCATGGTGCAGAGAGGAGACCCTCCTGCATGTTATTACTTTATATACACTTCATTTTACAAGAAGTATGCTCACAAAATGGCTTCATCCATATCCCACAGAAGCCTCACAATACTGACAGACAAAAGCATTTTACAGTCATTGCCAGGGATGTGGCGCGCAACCAGATATGTTCACATTTGGGAACATCTGCAATGGTCAATTTGTTGGCAGAGACAATAAAGCAACAAAAGTATCAGAAAAGTTTCTGCAGGTTTGTGTGCAGTGGAGTTTGACACTAAAAAGGAGGAGAGGGATGTCTCGGTAAACTGAGAGTTGAATTTGCTACCATAAACTGGAAGGAATAATTTAACAACCCACCACACTGAAACACTCATGTCCAGTTGACACTTCATCATCCTTCATCATGGAGGTCTTTTTCAAATATGTCCTGTATTTAACTTAATGATGAATCATACATTTTAAACTGTTGGCTCTCCAATCTTGTGTGAGTGAACTTTGCCTCTATTTTTTCCTTTAACTGATGGCCATTTATTATGAATTGATAGTTGTTTAAATTCCATTAAACATGGACAAATAAACCACTGCTCCTAACGCAAGAGGCGCTACATGACTAACCTGACTGTAGGCTACATGGATGAGTTCTTACCCATATTCAAAATGCATTAGACTAATATAGATGCCTCAATGTGAAAGCACGGAGCAATATTTGTTTAGATGGCTGTTATAGTTAAATGAAAAGACAGTGTAATCAAAATGGATTAGGGAATTTAATATGTCTTCCTTCTGGCTGTTTTGAAACCACAAAAGTATTAGGGATTTCTCTTAGTCCAGCTATGAAGTGTCTGTTGAAACAGTAGGGATGTAGCCCAAAGGGTCAAGGCTGTGAGTATAAATGAAAGACATTCCAATGCATTTAGAAATTGTTATTGTACAGTAACTTCAATTCACCAAAATGCAATGGAGAGGGAATAGCAGTAGCCTAAAAATACTTCCACACAACTTTTAAAGTTAATGTTGAAAAGTACCCCATATATAACACACAAACGCTTCTTTTCTTGCCTCGAAGCTGGTAAATGGTGCAATGGTGCATTTCCATCCATTTGTTTTTATGCTTATTTTATATTGTGCACAATAAATCCGAAGAAGAAACGCTGAAAATAAATACAAAATTTAATTTTTTTTTATTTTTGCATTTTAATTTTGCAAAAAAAGATTTACACTTGGCTGTGGAAAGGTTGGTGTATTGATAAAAGGAAAATATGACAAAAGAGCAATGGAAACAAACTTAAAGAATGCGCCCAACTTAATATTCCCATAACAGTAGTAAATGGAAACACGTATTCATTTGCATTTTCATTTACCAGTTTTCTGGAAATTTGGTCAAAATAAACACATACATTTGGATGGAAGCTTGACCGCTTTTGCTTTGACAAAGCCAATCTCACTATATGATAAACTAAATGATAAAATAAACATACAAACTGCACATCTGGTGGACAATACGGATCAGTACGTGAAGTGTGAAGTAGCTGATGCATGCAGCATTAGTGCAGAGACAATGCAGTGGGCCTTTATCTGTGCAGTAAATGCAACTTTTATTGGGATAAACTTTAAATTATGGCACAACAGTCGTATTTCCTTTGTTGTTTAAGTTTCAGAGAATGTCACTTTGTTTCCGAAATGATGTTTTTCTGAATTTAGGCAGTGGAGTAATAGGGGAGTCCAGAGAGTGACAACCTGGCAGAAAGACAAATTTGTTGATAACTGGCGCTGACACTGAGTGATGGGTAGCAAAATTGTCTGTTCCCATTACCTTTTGGTATTGAAATACATGTTGTGTCATATTATTTGTATTCATTGCAACTGCAGCCCTTACTCAACATTAAAAAACAACATTTACTTTACTTGACATTGATTATTGGCAAGCAAATAGTTTTGAATAGAAAATATATGGCATGCAATTTCTAATAGACTTAAACAGACCCTAGGTCAATATCTGACTAATATCCGTAATATAATATGATAATAAGCTATAATCACATCGTTTTAATTGCAAAATAAATAAATAAATAATGTATTTTTTATTATTTAAAACACATTCATTAAATTAAGTTATTCATATTAATCTGAAGCATCTCATCAGTGGGTGTTAAATTTGTTTTTAACATTGATGATGAAACAGCAAAATAAACTGATGCCCTGTCCAAGCGGCCTTTTTATTGGACTCGTATTACATGATCACAGGAGAGCAATAGCCTGGAGCAGAGTGATTAGTTCAACTAGGAAGTGGGTAAAAGGGAAAAAAAAAATATCTCCGCTCAGATGGCTCCTTGTTACCAGAGACGTCGATCAGCAGATGATAAAGGCGGACTGAGCGTTCAGTCCAAACACCTGTCTGACAGCAACAGCTTTTGCCCACTAGTGTTTAACATGTGGGGGTAAAGAGCCCTGGAAACGAAAATGCAAATAAAACAATAATGCTTTCTCCCTGCTTTGCAAAACAGAGAGGGCTTGCATCTGTGGGAGGGGTGGGATGTCTAACAAGAACTAATGCTGTTTATGAAAGCAGAGTTTTTGCATCTAATCACAATGTCTATTCCCACGGGCCTGCTAGTTCTTCATGCTTCCCTTCAGACTGGTAGAGCACCTCTCTTCCAGGAGCGCTGTATTTTTAGGATGTTGTGAAGCTTCCTCAGCTGCATACAGAATGAGATGCTCGCCTTTAGGGGGATGTCGAGTTTGAAGATGATGTCCTTTGGATTTGATTAATTCAGTAACGGAGAGAGAAGCTGTCCCTGACTCAAAATAGACTCCCTTTAAATGACTATATTGCTGTTGTTTTCTTACTTTTCACTGTTTGGTCTTATCAGCGCATCGCGACAGGAGGAGCGTAAAAAAAAGAAAAGTTATAGGGCTATCAGTGATGGGAGCCTGTTTGTAATTGGATCTGCTTGTGTGTGCGTATGTGTGCACATGTATGTGTTTTGCATTAGCATTGAAGAATATGCTCACCACAGAGAACACTGTCGCCTTGCCAGCAGAACAGAACCTCCCCCCCTTCCTCTCTACCATGCTGCTCTTGTCTCTGCTGCTGCCACACTTGTCCAGAGCACAACCTTCTGAAGTAGGTTGTACCATCAAGGCCTACCTCTATTCAAACCTGATTCACTTGCAGTTTTGTAGTAGTTTAATTTTGCTCATTTGTGACGTTGAAGGTAAATACTAGGTGCAGGTTGTACTGAAAAAGACCAGTAGACAAAAAGCATTATGGCTGCCAAGGTAGAATGCACTTAGTCATTTATTCAGAGTGGTCGGAGGAAAACACCCACACTGTTAGTGGCTGTAGTAAATTGTATAGCTGAATGAACCATTCTGGCTGTAAATAGGACCTTTTAATGTCAATAAAATGGTCCGCAGATGTTAAACTGTACACACTAGCGGCTAAGCCATTTTTGCAGTAAGCAGTTGTTCACAAGAGCTGCGTAATGGATATATGTGTGATCCCTCTCATTTATCAGTGGCTGTCATTGCTTAGAAAAACAAAACGCTGTCCCCACTTGACACAAAAAAATCTCACAATTCCCCAGAAAGATTACAATAAATCTTCAAAAACCATGTGTACCAAATCCGGTTGGGCTACAGTATGTCAATCATGCACTTAATATTCTGGCTCATTCAGCATCTTGAAGAGAGATTAATGACATGAACAATCTTTACAACAATCCCCCAAAGATGAAAGCTCTCAAACAAAAGCACATGCGCTACAACTTTGATTCAGCGCTTTAATACAATGCTAATTAGATCACATGCAGTGTCTCCTCATGAAATCTGCTCCCGTCGTCTAATTATAACGGCCAGATATGCCATAATGGGACACATGTATTTTAAATCAAAGCAGTTATGTGACAGAGAAGCGTGATACTGAAGCAGCGCTGACACCGTGTATGGACAGCGTGGACATTAGCTTCATCGTGTCCGTCAAATTGTGACAAAGCCGCCCTTTGCCTTGCTCCACAGAGGAGAGGCTGCCGCTGGCGGGGTGGGAGGGCTAATTGTGTGTCTGTATGGCTAGTGTGCAGCCCCGGGATGACTAATGAAGAATCTTCAGCTTTTGAACACGTCGTTCACCTCCTTCAGCACTAATTAATGGCTCATTGGAGTAAGACTGAATTTCACCCCAGCTTTTTTCACCTATTATCCACTACTTTAACATAGGCCTCCTCTGCATACTGAGCATGTATTAAAGCAACCCGGCTAATGTAAAGCCTCCACTGAAAGTCTTCCCACAAAGTGTGTTTTTCTAATGAATTAAAGATGGCTTCCTTGCTCTCTGGCTTGTAAACACTGCTGTTTGCCGCATAATCAGCATACGGATTTATACAAATGAGTGCCGTGGTTAGATTCAAAATTCAGATAATGGCTGAAAGTGAAAGATGTTAAAAACAGTGGATTTAGTATCAGATGGAGTCGTACACTCGCAGCCCTTAATCACTGTCAACTTCTGTACTTGTGCTCTGTCTTATCAGCCGTGAGAAATGATCACACATCCTGTTTTGTACTTCCAGAAGATGTTTTCTCTACTACATATCCTACTCGGGGTGTGTCAGTGTGTGGGCCTCCATGAATGGGTTTATCAGTACCAATGGTGACCTTCCGTTGTGCAGGGTTGATATGGGGGCCGTGAGCTGACTGTTGGAGAGAAAATCACAGCTGGGTGTGGGAGAGTAGTTCCTGATCTGACAAAAAACAGCAGCTGATGTGAAAATGGCTCAATTAGGGCAGCCATAAACTCGTTAGGGCCCACATCGTGCCCGCCCGGGGCCGGGGCTTTTTTATTTGCCGCTGCGGTTAATATTGCTTCAGCACATTAAAATGTGCACTTGATGGGCGCTCAGGAGCCCTGGTTGTGTCAGAGAGTGCTCTCCTGGTGGACACTTAAACAAAGAATGAGCCTACTCCACTCCCTCAGCAGAGGCACAATTACAGCTACTGTTTTTCCTGGGGAGAGAACAAAACATGGTATGGCACTCAGGCTTTTTCCTACAGGCTAATAGAAGGGTTTCACTCCTTCAGTTACACAGCTGGCAATATGATGCCAGCAGCACAATACACTATCTGGTAGCCACGGATCAAAGCAATAATCTTAAATCATGGGTTTTGTCACTGACAGGCTGTAACAATAAGGATCCTTTTTCTGCCACATCTGTCTGCCAAACAACTGAAGTAAGCGTACCTTTTCTCATGCAGAGTCAAGATGTACACAGACAGATGATCACAGTGGTGGTTGGGCAGCCGATAGCACTATCCTCCGGCTGCTGCCCACGTTTGTGTCTCTGACGATTAGACTCCAGGCTGACAGGGGAGCATGGTTCAGCCACTGTGTTAAGAGACTTTGTCAAATGTGTAGCCCATCAAAATGCACGGGCGGCCCCAGCTGAAGTCAGTCATCCCCTATTAACGATGGCCCTATTAGCTCCTCCCGTGACCTGTGAGCTGGGAAATGAAAGGCGTGGAGGTGCAGTCATTTATATAACCAATGTCAGGGTGCGTCGGACATGGACACCCCTCATCTCCCCGCGCCTCATCAGCCTCTGTGATCAGATGGGGATGCATAATACATCAGACGGCCAGTAAGTGGAGGAAAGACATTCATCACTGTCCACCTTTCAAATTAGATCCGTCAGACGTGGCAATCAGTCAGACGCATCAGTATTCAGCTCTCCTGCAGACACATCCCCTCCATTACAGCTTTACAAACCTTACTTTAACGTAACAATTGCCCTCGACGCATAATCTGTACTTCAAACAATGGTGTTTTTCCCTAGATTGACTTTTATTCCAATGTGTTAACATGCCGCTGTGATTGTCTGTATAGATTTATAGATATGGGAGTCAGAGGGAGGTGAAGGAACTTCCAGGAGAGTGTTTATGTCTTACAAACTATATTTTTATGTCAAAGCCATGAGCCCGAGTCTATAGGGCGTAGATCAGGAATATGAAAGCTGTGGTTTTAGTTTAAATGTTTCCCATCTTTCCTCTGGAGATCAGGAAGGTTGCATATTTGGTCAAACCGCATTCTGGTGGATGCCACAAAACAGATTTTGTTTCTTGAAAGGTTGTTTACATATTATTGTTCCATAAATATTCTCAGTGCTTTCTGCTGAAAGATATTTAACCTAACTAGAAATGTTGTCTTTTCTTTCCTTATGTTGCTGTCCCATTGGTGATGGCCTCTTCCTTCTGTACCTCAGGTAAGAGTATTTTATTGAATCTCTCCACAAACTAATGAAATGTAACTAAACATTCAGTTTACTCTGTGATCGATCGACAAAGTAAACGTTTTTCAATATTAATTCCAATCAGTTGTTTTATTTTTTAGCTTATCACTTTTGTGATTTTGTTAAGCGTCTGGTTATTTCACCAAGTTTGTGGCAACTCTTCAATCCACAAATGCGTTTACAGTGTACAGTGCGCTTACATTTTTCTTCCTTTTGAGAGTATATATATATATTTCATACTAATTAACTAGAACATAAAGTTCACTGGAAGATGTCATCATGAATAGTCCATTATGAAATAAAGGTCTTCAAAGAGCACGAGCTTTAATTCAAACCCATCACAATAACATTAACACATTTTCCCAAACTTTCCCAGGATGTTTCATCAGCCTAATTCATTTTGCACTGAGCTCAATTACTTCAGTCATATTCTGTTGAAAATTGCACATTAAATCGAAATCTCCATGCTCTGTTACTGTGCATAGCTGGTCCTCTCGCCTGTTCTGAATCCACGGTTAATTACGTCTGCGTCAAGCCAATCTCAACACTAGTTTCTGATGTAAAAAGCAATAGCCCCTCTGTCTCTTGGTTTTTCTCAGCAATTAAGACAGTGAAAAAGGACTTTCCAAGAGTCTTTTTCCATTCAGACCTCAGGGAGAACGCTTTATTTAGTCTAGCCAGTCTGTAATGCGTAGCTTCTGTTGGTCTTGACTGAGGTGGACCATAATGCTAAGTGAGTCTCTGTCTATGCCCGAGTGCAGAGAAGCAGATGTGCTGGGTGATCAGCTTGAGCCTCAGCCACAGCTCTTCTTCCTGGATGTTTGGTTCTGTGGTGTCCAACTGTCAGAGTTTCCCCGAGGCTGCTAATCGGCTTTGAAATGGAAACAATTAGTTCCATAGCTGAGGTAGTATAGCTGTGCGGCTGGATTCTGCCTTAGAGTCTAAGGCTTTTGCTGTGTCATTGGGAGCTAGCAGAGAGGATGTAGTTTCTTAGAGTTAAATGTTAGTTTTTTATGTTTCCCACATTGTGGAGAGTTTAGACCCTGCTTTTTTTTTATTTATAAAAACATTCTTAAATATAATTATTATTTAGTCGGGATCTCCCACAGTAATCCACATAATCTGTTGGTGAAAAATAATAAGATGCACTGCAGGCCCCCAGCTTGTTATTAAAATTGCTGGACAATGTAACCTGCTCCATGTGCAGTGACTTGAAAGTGTGGGAGCGTTGAGGCTGCTGTTGGAGCAGCTTGGAAGGTCTCCTCAGTCTCTTCTCATCAGATGTCTGGCTTTAATTTGTCTCAGCGCGCCTGAGGAAAGGTCATGATCCAGATGCTTTCACCCTCCTCTACTGGTCTTCAGCTTTTGACGAGAGAAAAAGAGAGAGAGAGAAAGAGAGAGAGGGGGGGGG
>JAVQJD010024409.1:0-18350 GCA_036023655.1 Nannoperca australis | reverse complement strand
TTTTTGCTGTTGGGGTTTTGTTTTGGGGCGGGGCCCCACGCCCCTTGGCAGTTGTTCCGGGGTGTGGTGGGCGGGGGGGGGGGGGGGGGGGGGGCACTGAATGTGAAAGCCAGTGTGATTGATTTCAAATAGAGGAGAAGGGGGAGGGACCCTCCTTTGTCTGGTTGTAACCCTTCACCCAACCCAATCTGTTGGCGAGGGCTCCTCAGGTCCGCAGCCTGGCCGGACAATGAAGGCTTTGCAGGCATAATGGGTGTGACTACGGACCAGAGGGAGTTTTGGGGGGGGGTGGTATGGGGATAGCTTGGGCTTGTGTGCAAATGAAGAGGCTCTTATTATGGTAATGTCTCCTCTTCTCTCCCAAACGCCCCTATCTTTATCCCCACGGCCACCATCTTTTAAATTACAAATCTTAAATCAGATTGGCCGCTCCGCCACTGCCACCGGGACCAGCTGCAGAAAATTCCCCTGTGAGTCCCAGTCCATCTCCTGAATCTGACCGCAGACAAAACAACTGAGACACAAACAGAATAACTCTTGACAGTAGTGTGGAAAGAGATCTAATTGTATGATCATCTAATCGGATATCTTTCTGCAGGTCTCTGATCCCTCAAAGGTCAAGAGTTTGCAATCGGATCAGCGGCGCGAATTTGCGAAATTCACCAAATTTAACCAAACTCTATACAAAAGCACAGCCCAAATTTGCCTATCCTCCACTGATCGCGGTGATTTCATTGAACTAAGATGATTTTGGTCTGTTTTAAATGCTTGTTCTGACTTTCAGTCTTCTGAAACGGATGTCATGTGGCTAATATCTGCATCGCTCCATTACTCTCTGGTTCTTTTTTGAAAGCTTACAGAAAAATGGATGGCTTTAAATTGTGTAAAAAAAAATGTATGTATCTTCTCTCCTTCACTCCTTTGCTTGCATTTTAAGATGTCAATCATCTTGTGACAGTTGGCATCATTGATGAATATCCCATTTTTGGAATGAAGCTCTTACATTTACATCCACAAAGTGTCCGAATACATTTGCATCTTTACATTCCAGTTATCTTCTCCCAGATACAAACTGTAAACAATCACAACGTTCTTAAACATTTCCTCAAGAGAATTATTTTAGAAATATCTAATTTATTTGTTTATTGTTTTGTTTTTATATGAAATAAAGTATAATTTAAAATAATGCAGCTCTGTGTTTGCCTTGTTTCTGTCCGTGCATAAAAAAATATATCATAATGGCGACACTGACTACGTTTACGTGCTTATTCTTATCATCGTTTCATCATTGTTTTGGTTTTTGTTAACTTTAGTTGTAATAAATGACATGTGTTTGACTAAATCTCTTGAATGGACTCTAGATCTAGCTTTAGTAGACATTTGGATGGTTTTTTTGGCTTTCAGCTGAAACATTCTTCTCCAGGCTGCATGTAGGCAAATGTACACAAGACATTCGCTTGCATTTTTCATACTTAAGCATACAAATTGTACAGTGTTTGCAGGTTTTCTTCCTCTGTTTTGAACCCAGATCCCGACGACTTTTGTGCGTTCTTGAAATACTGACAAAGTGAGAACGTTTTTTAATTCAGCAGTTAAAAAGAAAAACACAAACCACAGAGAGATCCAGCTACAGACAGCGAGAAAAGCATAAATCAAACACAATGGGAGAGAAACGAATGTGAGGAAGATGAAAGACAGAGAGGGAGAGACAGCGAGACGGAAGAATGAAGAGATGGAGGTTAAAGGTCAAGAGGAGGGAGGAGAGGGCAGCAGTGATCCCAGCCAGCCCAGGCTTTTGAAGTGTGTGTGTGTGTGTGTGTGCGCTACTTAACTGTGTCTGTGTACATGATTATGTGTCAGTGAGTGTGTTATCTCCTGTGTACATGCTGTGTGGTCTATTGGTGTGTGTGTGTGTGTGTGTGTGTGTCGGTGTGTCTTATCTCCCATGTACAATAAATCTTGATTACGCAAAGAGTCTCTCTCTCTCTCTCTCTCTCTCTCTCTCTCTCTCTCTCTCTCTCTCTCTCTCCCTCTCTCCGTGAGCTCCCCTCCTGCTTCAGCTGATAAAAGACTTAGTCTGGGATTAGTGTCTGGAGGTGTGTGCGTGTGTGTGTGTGTGTGTGCGTGTAACATCACCATCCTTTTTTTTTTCAAGTACAGTTTTAAAATGCAGAAAAAAATAATCCCAAATTGCAGGAGGTCCACGTTGAGGTCCAGGCATGTTCAGTGGTATCAACCGTTAGGCGTGTTTCAGGAGGAGAATCTATCTTTTTTTATGTCCTTTGCCTTCAATGTTACACAAATACAAACAGAAATTTTTGGAGATCGTTGCAGGTTGCTTATCTATGCATTTGTTTGCTAATCAGAAAGCTAGTTGCTATTTTGCGAGTGCTGACACGCCCACAGTCTTCACAGCTTCAGGGGGCTTTTGGAGAGTAAATTCTCCAAAAGCTTATAGAGAATTCAAAATACCCCCTTATATTCACAAAACAGTGTTTTCAATCAGTTGCAGTTGCTTAACTCCAAAGACATGTTTGTTGTTCATGCCAAAATATCCGATGCAGCCAGTCTTGTGCTTTACTGGTTACCATGGCAACTCACTTAATTGGATTCAATACACAAAATGTAATGTGTCAAATTGTAATTTCTGTTTTTGGTTGTTGCAGATTTTGTCACCTTTGGACACAGCCATGCTAGCTGTTTCCCCCTGTTCCCAGTCTTTATGCTAAGCTAAGCTAACATGCTTTTTGCAGTACAGATATGAGAAATGATATTGAGCTTCTCATCTGACTTAAATGTCCTGCAGTGCAAAAGTGTTACTAATGATCTAAAATCAATAAAACATTCTTGTTTTATTTTTTATTTTGTTTGTGGTGTGTTTATGAGTGCAGTGTTAGACTCAGCAGGCAGTATATCTGCTGACTTGTTTCCTTCTCGACCTGTCTGATTAGTCAGCGAGGGTCCAGCGTGTATTGTGGGACTAATCCAGCTGCCATTCAGTCAAATTAACTGTTGCTGCTGCTGCTGGAAAAACCCCAGACTTTCATGATGTTTGTGGGTGCTGCTGAGCAAGTTCAATGACAGTAGGAACTGCAACACCACATCTGTAAAATAAATAGTCCACACTAAGTGGGCTAAACTTGAAAATGTATCGGTGTGTCTGTGTTTTGGCACACCGTCCACTCTAGCCATCATTTTAACACCCCATAATGCAGCTTTTGAAAATAGTGGAGGGCATTTTCAGTAAGGTACCTGCAGTTTTATCTGCATCACTATGGGCATGACTTAAGCCTCAAGACTAATGAGGTGTGGAGATGTGGACTGGTCAAGAAGTAAGAGTGAATGTTGAAGGAAATGAATCATTAGTTCAAAGTCAACCTTTGAGATCTGAAAATGTAAAACTAACGGAGATAAGTTCACTGAGCTTAAGAAAACAAGTTTAATGAATGTCTTCTTTCTCTTTCTTCCTATTCATTCACAACATTACAGTCAGAAGACAACATGCAAGGCTGCTTCCAGTTACCTTGTTAAATAATAATAATAATTATAAAGGTACGAGAGTAGGGACTGAATTTGATACTAACCGTCATCGTGGTTGTTTTCATTATTATGAAAAGAAACAGCCATGACTGACTTATCTGAGTCTCAAGCAATGCATGCTGGGAAGTCTAATGAGCTTTTTTTTTTAGAAATATAATATAATGAGTGTAGTGGACTCAGCAGTTTATTCATCAAGTCATAACTTCAGGTGAACTAAAAGATTAGTCGGTTCCACTAAAAACCTGATGTGCCAGCAAACAGTTTATTGGATAACAGAAGCAGACTTCCTTTTGTTTTGTTCTTTGGTTATTTTCTCCACTTTCATGTTTATACTCGTCACAAACCACCAGTTTTCTTGGAGAGCTACAGTTTAAGGCATTTTGGGGCTGTTTTTTGCTGTAATGTGAGTTCACATGGTCCGGAGTTTGAATGAGCTTCAGGTCATGGTGACCGGGACTGCTTGAGGGTTTAAACCCACATCCTCGGCCACACATGAGACTCTAAATGTCAGCTTTGAACAGAGAGCGAGACATCTTCCAGATACATTTCCAGTAAATTCCGGCCTGTATTTGTTGAATCAACAATAGTTCTCATCACTTGGCGAATTTCAATAATCATAGGATACATATTTGTTATGAAGGTAGGGAGACGAGACGCTTTGATCCTTACAAAGGCAAAAAAAAAGAGGCAAAATAAACTGCACTGCTAACAATATCTGTCTCGTCTCTCTCAACTCGTCATCCTCATAACATCATAGAAATTCCAACAAAAGACTCTTATCTCGAGCAGCCTAAATATTTAAGGTTTGCTGTGCCAAACATGGTATCCTTCCAACTCCAAACATCCTCCCAGTCCTCAAAGTCCCCGTTAACCTGGGAACTCTCGACCCACAGAATGATGATGTTTCAATAAAATCCAACACATTTTATATTATCAGAAGGTAGGTGTGCTTCCTCCAGCACCAAACAGGAAGCAGCAAAACGGGTAGTTACTTTGGTAACGGCCACAAAGGCTTATGAGTTGGTCTTTAATTCGGCATCATCTGATCCACCAACCAACGCCTAATTTAATTAGAAATCTTTTGAAACTGTTCGCAGCTCATTCCCACACTGCTAACCAAAGGAGGCTGG
The DNA here is from genome assembly GCA_036023655.1 of Nannoperca australis. Taxonomy (NCBI): domain Eukaryota; kingdom Metazoa; phylum Chordata; class Actinopteri; order Centrarchiformes; family Percichthyidae; genus Nannoperca; species Nannoperca australis. The sequence continues at coordinate 13,680 of JAVQJD010024409.1, read as the reverse complement.
CAGAGTTTGTACAGATATACAGTTTATCTTTGTGGATTATACTGATGCCGAATGCACAATAAGTCGGTATATGACACCATTTATCTTGTGTTTCTAGACATTATATTTCCTCCGGAGAGGGCAGTCTCATTTTCCTGCCATACCACCCCTGCCTTGACTTCTAACAATAAATAAGTACCCATGCATGGATATGCTACTTGGAGTACTCTAGCAAGAGTCATAATGGAGCTTGTTTGCAGTTTAAGGTGTCCTGTCAACAGTTTTACAGACTTACAATAGTGGCCTATGGGGAAAATGCTTTTATTGCCGCAGGGGAATTTTTCACTGCAATACCGCGAGTGGCCACTAGAAAAAGTGGAAGCAAGGCTGAGTGGCAGCGAAGTATCCACATCCATGGTTGATCTCCTGTAATTACCTGCAAACATAACAGCAGCATGCTCGGCTAACTAGCTTAGCTTTTTGTTGGTATAGAGCAGCAAAACCATTCGTGACGAGTCTTCCTCCTACTGTCTCCTGAACAATCAGCTTTACGTGGGACGGAACCTGGACCTTCTTTATTTGACATTTTGTCATTTTAACCATCAAATCAGCCAGTAAACACAACAAGGAGATGGACCGGAGACATGGAACAACTTCTCTGTTTATCTCAGTTTAAAGTTTAACCACTTTGCTACAGCACACTGAACCCTGGACCATAAGCACACACACACACACACACACACACACACACACGGAGTTTACAGCTGTAGTAGCCCTGTACTGTGTGTGTGTGTGTGTGTGTGTGTGTGTGTTTGTGTCTAGGATCCAGTGCAATGTTTGTTGCTCTACTTTATCTATTGACTTCCGGAAGTATTTGTGATTCTGTCTACACACACAGTGTGTGATAAGGCCTGGAAGAGTGTCTGGACACAGGATGTTGAGTTAACACTAGGAAAACATGAGAGCAGCTTATTACACAGAGAAGCAGCCGTAACACCCACAGGCAGTCACGTGGATCCACACTGGTGTCTGACACAGCCTGCTGGAGAGAGGACACCAGTGACATTGAAGAGCTCATTCTGTGCACTGTCAAAAAAAGACTATTGTATGAATATTTAGATAGATAGATACTGTGGACCGTGTTGAAAACTGAATTACTGACGAGGAACTGCTCACATGAACCAGACCCTCAGAGGCCCTGGAGCTGTTTTTAATTGGCTGGTTTGTGGTAGTTTGATTAAATGCAAAAATGCTAGAAATATGCACCAGCCGCAGTACCCACAGCGGAGCCTTGTAAGTACATGCAAGTTAGAGGATTTGTGACATCTCTGAGAGGTCAAAAAGTGCAGTGCTTTCTACTGTTGTGCAACAAGTTTGATCAAACCAGTAATTGCACAAGCCTGTCATTATGTTTCCATCACTATTTGTCTTTTCTGTCGACAAAAAAATCAGCTTGGAGTACATTTACCCTTTACATGCTTTTTTATAGTATATCACTTATATCACAGTATGGAAAGTTGTGTTAGTTTTGCAGTTCTTTTTGTTGATCTGTGGGACTGCAGATTGATCAGGGCCAGTACGTCTCTTCATCTTCTGCTCAGGGAAACAACTCAGACCTGACCTGTAACAGTATTATGTAAGGTTGAAACCTTTCACATTAGATATTATGGATTGGGCCATCTCTGTTCTGCTTTCATAAATGAACACATCATTCTTTCAACGCTTTAAATATCTCAGTGTGTGTGTGTGTGTGTGTGTGTGTGTGTGTATGTGTTGGAGACAGAGAGATGCTTTGGCTAGGTCAGTCTGCAACAGATCGGATCAGGTTACGTTAGAGGACAGCCCAAGGTCACGGATGATGCAGCACCCCCGAAACTGTAGACACCCCCCGTCTGGCATCTACAGTTACCCACAGGGCCAAAACAGACACATGGAGCTTAATATCTATTAAAGAATAATTTAGGATTTTTAAGATTAAGATTAAGATTTAAAATTGTCTTTAAAAAATTTGATTAACAGTAAATAAAGTTTGAGACATCATTCCTTTCCAGCACACAGCGCACAACTTAAAATATCTAACTAATAATTATGAGTAATAAAATGCTTATCAGCAGTAAATAAGAGCATTAAGCACACAGAAAACCAGAAAACGTTCTGGTTCTGAGGCAAATAAAAACCTCATATTGTGATGTTGTTAGAGGTCGGAGGCCCTGGCATCCTGAGCTGCACATGCAGACAGGAGGGGCCCCATAACTCTGGTTTCCCCTCCACCCGTCTCCGCTGCTGCCGACTGGCCCTCGTTATTTATTGCTCTGTAATTTCTGCAAGCTAATTGATTTGGCTCGGCTTTCAGGCTGCAGGGAGGCAGGAAGTCAGGCAACCAAGAGGTTAAGAGGGAGGAAAGTGGGTATGTGAGTGTGTGTGTGTGTGTGTGTGTGTGTGTTTGTGTGTGTGTGAGAGAGAGAGAGAGGAGGGCAGAAAAAGAAGTGTGTGTGTTCTTTCGAGATAGAAAGATGAATATGCGAGAACAAAGAAGAAGAAGAGAGGACGAGTGTGCTGCCAAATAATAATTATGACAAACATAATTATCGGATTTTTAAAGACCATCACTATAAGTTACTTTCCTATTTCTGATGGACAAAACTACAAAAAATAAGACCCCATGTTGTAATAAACTGCAATTATCCTGTTCTGTATCCAACTGCTGAGAAGACCTGAACCGGAGCACGTTTCCGTCTGCAAATTGATTTTAATCATGAAATGAAATGAAAACGACGACTGTCTGGATTGCAGGCAAACACATTCAAAACAACCCAAAAGCAGGAATGTAAATGAAACATAAGTGCATGTAATTAGTAGTAAATGTGGTAAAACATACAAAGATACAAATATGGTCCTTCAAGCCAAACTGGGCAGCATTTTAGCTGTGGCTTTTGGCCAGAATTAGATTTCTACAATTTATAGCCCCATGCTCCATGCTAAGTGGTTTCAAGGCAGAATATGACGCTTTGATTAAATTATCCCCCCGACGACACTTAGTGAAGGTCAGTAGCTTGCTGAGATCAGCCTGCTCAATGTAAAAAGTATCAATGAACTGCTGTCCAGCTGGTCTGTCAACAGAAGGCTTTCAGGGGCCGCTGTCACACCCTGCAGCCTAAATGGCCCCTTAGGCCTCACTTTAGACTCTTGATGGACAGCAGGTGGAAGAGGACTGCAGGAGATCCAAAATCCCTCCACCACCTCCTCCATATGTGGTGTTTTGTATTGTTGATGTAAGACTCCATGTTCATGTATGTGTTTGTTAAAGGGGGGTTAACTCTCGGATTCATTAGGAGCTCCCTCTAACAGCAGAGCCAAAGCTAACTGTATAACCATTTGCTGTAACTGGACAACATTAGAAAATACGTCTTGTAGGAGACATAATGCCACCCATTTAATGTTATATTGATCTGCAAAGCGCTCACTTCTGTCAATAGGGAAAACATTCACTGTCACCAGATACCTACATTAACCTACCTCCTTAAACTAAAGCATGATTAGACAATCGGACCAAAACACTGTAAACTACCAGCTTAGTAGTTGTAGTACTAGTAGTAGTAGTTAAGACATGTAGCATCCCAGGGAATGCCATATTTTCACAGTTTTTGGGACTCTAGTGTAGAGGACAGAATTCCTCGATAGTAATTATAATTATAACTTCAGACTGGGATGAATTGATAGCGTAATAAAATTACTATTCATGTCATTTACTAACTCAAAAAAGTTGATTTAGTATTAAGTTACTCTGTAACCAAATCTATTGACGCAGGACCCTGGTTTCTCCAAAGTCCTAGAGTCTCTGGTGGTTGCCCAGCAACCGCATGGCGATGACATGACTCCAGGAAGCAACTGCCAAGAAGGAGTCCTGCACATAACTCCAACCTGTCGGAGTTAAACAAACAGGATATAATGTCTTTAGCAGTGAGCTGTAGAGGTGGTGGGCAGAATTATTTTACCTTTGGACAGAGCCATGCTAGTCATTTCCCCCCGTTTACAGTCGTTATGCTAAGCTAAGCTAACCATCTCCCAACTCCAGCTGCATATTTGACTGACAAATATCAGAGTGGAATCGATCTTCTCATCTCAGCAAGAAAGCCAACAGGCGTATTTCTCTAAATGTTGAACTGTTCTTTAAATGTGTTGTTTTTTAGTTAGAGTTTTGCACAACACATCGTTCTCCAAAGATGTTCTTAACTTTATTCAAAAGACAGACATCTGCTACTGGAGTCAAACTGTTTACCTTTGAGCTGTTGCAGAGCTTAAGTTGGATTTGAGACTTAATGTCTCCCAGGAGCCTCGATATATTTCCTAATGAGTTGCTGATGCTGCGTTGTCAAGTGTCAGTGAAGAGGTCACGCTAACATTTGTAAAACTCACAGAGTCTCAGCATCTGCTGCATGTGTGTGTGTGTCAAGTTACAGATGCCGAGACGACATGCATGAAGAAAAAGGGAGGGAGGCCGCGAGGCTGCAGGAGACAGCAAGGAGATCCGTCTGAGAGATCAGTTCAGAACAGATGGGAGAGAGAGAGAGAGAGAGAAGGTTTGGGTCTGAAGAGGAAGAGAACCCGAAGGAGGCAGAAAAATGTGTGAATAATCCAATCCAACCCAAAACTTAACGGCTGCCTCTTTTTAATGGGGAAAGATTTCTGGATGTGAACCCAGACATGCTGGTGCTGGCTAGACTTCTCCAGCAGTCAAGCCAGCACCTCTTTAGGTGGAAAAATAAAGGATTTAATAACATAAGTGAAAACTGCTCGGCTAAGTGGTATTTTGTGAATGAAAGCTCTGACTCTGGAGCCTGAAACAACTTTATGGGTTTGACTTTAAGCGCTGCGTTGATATCAAGATATTTCTTTGTCATGGGAAATGACACACTGTGATTTTTTTTTTCAGATGGGACATGAACCCTACAAGATTCCTTCCTTTGTTTATGCTTCCAGACCAACCAGTTTGAGTTACTGGTGCAGTGAAGACGGCATGATCCCTCACTGGCTTCCCACCCATTAACACAGTCAATTCACTGGATTGCACAACCATGCGAGAGTTAAGGGGCCAGTTTACTCTGTCAGAACTGATTGAGTCCAACCATTTCTGTAATCGTTCAGACAATTCGACATTTCCACCCACATCATGCTGTGATTGGTCAGCTAGTCGAAGGTGAGAGAAGAGTCAGGGTTTTAACCTCTCTTTAATGTTCCACCTTTTTCTTTATTTCTTTCTTCTTTTCTTTCATGCGAAGATCCCAGTGCAGTATGAAGGTCTTCCAGGAGAGAGTGTCTGAAAATCACCCACATATTTAAATATTTCCGACCTGATCGGACAACACGTCATATGTCTATTTCTACTTTCCTCACTTTTCATGTGTGCAGCTGAGTGTGCGCCTTGATTTTCAAGAGGGCCGTGTCGTGTCAAACGTGGTGTTTTTAAATTAGCATGTCATCAGAATTTCTGGTAGCCGAGTGGTTAAGACGAACGCCACATAATCACAACGCCCCTCGTTGCCATCCTTGTTGCGTGTCACTCTCTCTCTTTCTCTCCTTCCATTTTCTGTCTATCTGCAATCAATATCAAATAAAGGCAAATTTATTTCAAATATAAAAACAATGATCATGTCATTTCCTGTTATGTGAGAACCCTGTAACCCCAGATTTGGTCAGCGTTGTGTCCAACATAAATTGCATGATCGGATCGTCTTCTGTGGTTTGACAGACTTCCACTTCCCCTTTTGGCTTAAGAAAAATGTTCAAAACCGGATAAACCAAAATAATGTTCAAGAGGTTTTCAGCTAACAGCCATGTTTGATGTAGTGACAGAGATCGGGAAGACAAAGAAGGTGTGAAAGAAAAACAGACAGCAGATGTCATCCAGGCAGGGGGCTCGTCTCATCCCTCCCCATCCAGATGACTTTTTACCTCTCACTGTGTCTGTCCGTCTCTTTTCTCATGCTAGCTGCGCCTGCTGAATGTTGTGGATAACATGGAAGCTCGTGTGACAGAGCTGCAGAAGCTCTTTGTATTTTTATTCCTTTTTTTAACCCAAAAGTCCCAGAAACAAGAGGTTTTCTGGACCGGGTCCAAATTATATTTAGTGTAAAAGGGTCGTGCTGGGTTGCAACAGGTCTCGCCTCAATGTGCATCAGTAACACCCAAGTGAATCCGAGCTGGCTGGCCATCCGCTCGGATCCCATCAGAATCATCACAGGAGAAAAACACATCTTTTTAAGGCAGACTGAGAGTGTGAACTGTGAAGTGCAGGAAAAATTACAAAAACTCCCTTTGTCCAGGGAGTTGCCCTATGATTGGCCATCTGCCCAGTCGGGAGGCGGGACCATTGTTCAAACCAACAGTTTGATGAATAAACCAGACTTTTATGTGTCTATTAATTTTTTTAATTAAAGCTATAAACACAGGAATGTAAGAAACGGTAATGTTAGTAATTAGAGGAGATATGAGAGGTGAATTAATGCTATTGTGTGTTTGTGTGTGTGTGTGTGTGTGTGTGTGTGTGTGTGTGTGTGTGTGTGTGTGTGTGAGTGCACGTACTTCATGCCACCCCTGCACCAGCGTTTAATATAATTGGTATATGAAGACAAAATAAACAAACAAGAACAAAAGTATATTTTTCAATTGAGACCTCAAAGTTGTAATAAAGTAAGTTACTGTTCACCCTTAATTTGTGAATTTAGGGGACAGGTGGTTAAAAAAGTGCATATATTAAGGAATAAAATAAAATTCAAATAGTAATAAATTGTGCATTAAAACCACGCTTCAGGTTGATTTGCACATGGGCCTTTGGTCTGCTGAGCCGTCTTGACGCCCTTGCTCTGTGGTTTTTAGGAACTCTGCTTCGTGTCTGTTAGTGCTTCAGCAACCACATCACAGGTCGATCCACACATGGCAGAGAGGTTTCAGAGCCGCGACCATGTGTGAGCTACAGTAATTGGTGGTAGGTGGTAATTGCCCAGGCGTCACCGAGCGGGCGTGTTTATATGTATATAGGATGTGTGTGTGTGTGTGTGTGTGTGTGTGTGTGTGTTGACTGTGTCTCCACAGTGTCTCGAGGTCTCCGGTCTCTCCAAGCTGCTGACAGTTCCCCATTAGACACTTTATTACTGTCAAAGCAGCAGAAACAAACCATCCAGCACTCTTCTTTTTACCCTCATCCTCTCGCTCTCTCCCTCAAAAGTAGACATCTAAAATGTGATTGCAATGCCATGAAGACATCAGTGGGGGAAAACAGAGCCCATGTGGACACTCTCTTCATTCCTTTATCTCTCTTTGCCCTAGTTCAAGTATCTCTCACTTTGTCCTCCCATCTGTCTCTTCTGCTTTTCTTTTTGTCTAGAAAATGAGAGGATGATGGTCGATCATCTTTATGGAGTGGTGGAAGACGTATTCAGATTCTTTATTCAACTAAAATTAATAATAAATTGTCACATTTTACAACATAATAATATGTCTAATATATGCATAATATACATTTACATTTCAAACGTGAGTTATCTGACTGAAATATTAGCATTAGTATTACCATTTAGCCTCTTTATATCTATATCCAATCTCCCAACGGGTTCAAATTAAAGCCTCCCTCCAGTGTATTTTGACATTTTTCAGGATAATTCATGTAATTGTGAGTCATTTCTTGACAATGCTAATGATTTATATTGTTTGCCAAATATCTTTGGACAAATAGCCTAATTTTGTGCTTAAGTTTAAAAAGTTGAACCTTTTGCAAAAATGGAAATATGACGTGTGACTATAGTAGATTCTAAATCAAGATCAAGACCAAGATTAAGATGGCGCCTGCCTCGATGTGTTGGTGTGTTATTTTGTGTGTTATTATCTATTCTCTTGTTGGCACCCACGCACCAAAACAAATTCCTTGTATGTGTAAACCTACTTGGCAAATAAATCAGATTCTTCTACAAGTTTCTCACCCTCCGAGCTTGTGCAGGTGCACTGTCCAGCCTCTTTGTGTCTGAGCAGCAGACCGACAGACATTATTGTGAGCTAGCTAGTCAACTTATTTAGTATTTGACCACAACTGTAGCTTTATAGTCTTAGTCTTAGAGTGATATCTCTCTGTGTTTGTTTATCTGTCTGTCGGTCTCGTCTGTCTATCAGTTTGTTTTTCTTGTTAGTTAGCTAACTTAGGTAGGTGTAGTTAACTAGCCTAACTTGCATTCGCTAACAGAGGGTATTTAATTTTTGTTGATACGTCCACCTTAGTTCAGTGTGTTGTTTATTTTCACAGTGGCATTTGTGTTGTGCGGTGAACGAGTGCAATCAACGCAGCGGATTACGCGAAATACCACCGGCACACAGGCTGCAGGACAGGCTACACGCAGTAATGGGGAATCAGAGAAGGCTGAAGTTGAGGAGCGAAGTGTGGGAAAATAGAGTTCATGCATTGGCACTACAGATACTGCTATGTTACTGTGGCCTTACATTGATGAATAAAAGAAGATGTGAAGTAGACACTTTTTAAGAAACCAAGGACGAGATAATGTGGAAAAATAGAGTTCATGCACTGGCACTACAGATACTGTTATGTTACTGTGTGAAGATGTAAAGGAGACACTTTTTAATAAAGTATCTAGGATGAGATACGGTTAGAAGAAATCTCAGGGCAAATAGGCCTGGGAGGGGGATGAAAAGCACATACATTGATACACAATTATTTTCTGTCAAACAGAGAATTTCTAAAAGATAAAGCTAATGAAGTCGAGGGCAGGGTACGAGGAAAAAACACACCAACATCTTCAAGGCCATAATGAGGGGTGGTTTTCCCACAGTGCTACAAGTGTATAAAAGTAAAAACATGTTCTATGTGTGCGGTCTCTTCATGAACAGACATGTTTGCTGTATTTGTTGTTTCTTCAGTAAACTCTATTCACTTTTGAACTCTATTTGACTCAGTTGATTTCTTTCTTAGTGTGTACGTTCATGCCCGTGTGGTGAGGATCCGTGGAGCATCTGGCTCTTCTTCGCGACTTTCTCCCACAGTTTCAAACCGTAAAGACGTGTCTTCGCCTGCACCGCAGAATCTTATCTGTCGGTGTTCATCAGCTGATTGTCTGAATAATATGACACTCATCATCATATATTGTACATTATTTGTGTACTAATTTGATCCTAAATTTAAATTCATGAGCCCAACCATGGGCCTTCCTGTGTTCATGTGTGCTTCCTCCCGTGTTACTGTTTGTATAGACGGGCACAACTGAAAGTAATACTCAGCAGGCCTACCCTGGGTAAATAAAATTGAATACATAAATAGTTATATTCATGATAGTGCCTAAACCAGAGAGATGATTAGTCCAAAAACATGTCCTCAATTAGGTACATAGAGTTTTGTAGATGTGTAATCAGTTTTGCAAAAGGAGCAAGCAAAAGGCCAAGTGAGAAGAGCAGCTGCAGAATCATAGGTTGGCAGCAGATGAAGACAACATATATACTGTATCCTAACTTAACTCTGCTTGTTTTCGTCAGGTGCAGCTCAAGCCAAGCCATTGGCACCCCCTCCTGGTGTTGGATAATCAAATCTCAGTACATTTGTTTGAAATCGCACACTAACGTACTGGCCACTACGTAGTTTGTGCTGCGTAACAAATGAACGGTTATACTGAAGTATACTCTAGCAAGACGATCACAACGCTACCGAGCTAAGCGACACAATGTATTTTGCAGCAGTTGAATATGTCCAGTAAGCTCACACACTGACCAACAACTGTCTGGGGAAGACGGGATTACTGGACAAAACAAAAGGCATTTGTGTAACTTGAAACACTCTGTTATCTTTTAAAATGTCTTGGAAAAATGCACCAGATTGACTTCCTACAACACACATTCTCCCAAGCTTCTGACCACAAATGCACCTGTTCATACAGACTCAGTTTTACTACAGTGTAAGTTGGGTTTGTAGCAGGCCAATTCATTTCAATTATAAGCACCAACACACAAACATTTGGAGGCTGTGTGAAATTGGAGCCACTGAGGAGGACATTTACAAAAGTTAAGGCAGCGTGTGATTTCACATATCTCTGTTTTCTGACACGTAACCTGGTGTCGCTTTAATAAATCTCTCAATGTTAAGAACAAATCAAAGAATGGGATCTTTCAGGAACTGATCATTTTTGGTTTTCAGTGTCAGCCGGCGTTGTTGACCATATTTCCTACTTTCAGCCAAAAGTAATAAAGAAAGAAATGAACATGCACAATATTTTAATGTGTCGACTAAGAGTCATAGAACCGCAAGAGGCTCCGTCCACACGGAAAGCACAGTGGGTTAAGGAGGTTGTGGTGAAGAGACAATTCAGCTTTCAGGAAATCCAAAACCACTTCAGGATTGTTGTGATTAAACTGAATCGCTTGTCAGTCCAATAACGCACGGTCAAAGTAATTTATTCAATAAATATGTCTCTGTTACTGTTTAATCCATACTTGTCCATCACAAGCTTTTTTGGGGGGTACTGAGGAAACTGAACATTGATTTCTGGTATTTCCTTTCACCTTTTCTAACTCAATAGACAATAATTCAATCAATATCTTTTAGAGCTACGGCTGTAACGTGCCAAAATATTTGCTGGACTTCAACACAGGAAATAGAGTAGAATTTAAAAAAGAAATGGCTTTCAGTCTTAGAATTAGACAACGCTCTTAGGTTTCCTGTCTCCAGACTCAAAGTTTAGAACCATGAGGCTTCTACGTGTCCCGTCTTCTTCCATATCTCCCATGTTCTCCTGGATGATTCAACACCATGAAGTCTAAGTTTCTACAAAGGATAATCTTTAGCCTCAGCTTGCCTTTAGCAGTGCATGCAACAGAGTTTCAAACTTAGTGTTTGGATGTTTCTTTCCAACAAAGACCTTGACTGTCATGGCTGACTTACACTTTTATCTACAAAGGCTTTGACTTTTCATCAAAGAATCATATTTCTTTTTAACACAGTTTAATTCAACAAGGAGAGTTGACGTCTATCCAAGTGTTGGCAGACAAGAACGTCAGTATTGGACATCTAATCGGGCATTTTATGGTCTAAAGCCAATGTAAAATTCTCACTTTCCACTATATCCGTGCATGAAAGCCACAGTATGGCTAAGGTCAGAGAAAGACCACGGCTACGGTCAATAAAAACACGAACATCAGATCCGTGACAGGAGGTTTAAGGGCACACTTCTTCCCACAGTTGGCATCAGCCAACCTGTAAGTCATCAAATATGGAAGTAATTCCCAGGAATACTGGGAAGGTGGAAGTGTAGTGCCGGTCACCTGACAGTGTCTGAAAATAAAATTTGTGACTAGGGTCCTTTTTTCCCTCCTCGCTCTCTTCCAGGTAAACCGACTGTGACTGTTATCTGGCTAATTATCAGATCTGCTCTTCCTCTCCACCTCACTTCTCCTGCAGGAAAACAGGAAGGCAGGATTAGAGCGACGCGCTGCGCTGACATCCGGAGAGGCTGGACGAGTCGCCGTGTGGAATGCACGTGCGCACACATACACACGCGTGCACACGCACACACACAGAAAGAGAAAGTTTTGAGTCACTCTGGCTACACATTCCACACACAAACATACTTTCTCAATTTTCATTCTCTCAGTATCTACCACCACCACAATTAAATCCATTAAGTGATCATGAGCAAACAAATAGCACAAAGTGCTCGAGGAAAATCGTCAGATTATGGATCCAATAAAAAAAAAGTCACAGGGCGAGGACGACGAGGAGAGAGCCAAGAAACAATAAGGGCCTCAGACTGCAGCCAAGAACGCCACAGTAACGTTTACGACCTGCATTAGGGTTCAGACCCAGTCATTATGAGGAAGAGGTGCTCATTACAGCCTTTTATGGGAGGAAACAAATAGTCTCCTGTGACTCACATTTTAGTTGAAATGCAAAGATGCAAAATGTTTGTAAAACATTTACTAAACATTTAAAAGATGGTGGCTGCAGTTGGCCCGAGGAAACACGCCACAAAGTTATCTTGGACAGATATCTGTGACCTTGAGAGGCGGTAATTGAGCGGAAAGGGGATGTAAAACATCCGCTGGTGGGGTTTAGTGTGTGTGTGTACACACCCCCTCACACACACACACACACACACACACACACACACACACAGAAGCAGCAGTGTTAGTCCCAGGCTGGCCTCTCTCTGGCATTATCTCATAGCCTGAGCACTCCCGCTGCCTCTGAGGCCGGCCAGCTCCGCACACAGAAGCATTACGTGCATCTGCCTCACATTAATCGGCAAATTATGGCAAAACTGCGCGTCAAAAGACATTACGGAGGGTGACAGGGTGAGGAGGTGGGACCTACTCACACTAAACGACCTCACACTACTTTTCTCTCTCGCCTTGTCTCCTCGTTTTTAAATATATAAGATACTTTATGTTCAAGCACTTTTTATATTTTTTATTTTCTTGTTTTATGTTATTTTGGGGCCATAGATACCATTCAAAGCAACCTCCACCACATCCACGGGCAGCTAATGAAATTCACATGACCTCGTCCCCAGTGCAGGTGGTTTCTGTACCATTTCAGAGTGGGAAAACAACCAGTGCGCCAGACAAACGATGAGAGATAATGAATTAAAGGTTTGTGTCAAGAGGAACCTGCATGATGAACCAAGCGATTCCTGATTTTCTTATTCGTTGGTGCCGGTGATCTGTATTCATGAGAGGTCAATCTGTATTTCTCAACCTCGGCTCTAGAGAAACCAGTGCCTCTCGACTAACCGCTGAATGTTCTCCGTGGTCAGATCCCGCCCTTCTCTCCCATCTCAGATATTTCTGTAATGAATTAATTCTGACGTTCACTCTCAAATAGTTTGAGGTTTGCCCGGCGTCCCCCTTGGCGACGCGACTCGTTCTCCTTTTTGAGAGGTTTGGACACGTCACTTTGTTGCAACATTTTTCAGATGACACTGAGACCCAAGAGAGGCACTACATAGTTTGTCTGTTTGCTTCTTCGTCAGTGAGTCGGATTTGATCTCACGTCGATTTTGGAGGGAAGAACTTAAGGAATTGACACATTTCGACAAAAAGAGTAGAGGAACTTTCAGGGAATGAACATTATCATTACAATATAATGCCTCTTACTATTAATATCATTACATTTAGCAACCAGTAAGAGTGACCCTCATTCGCACCAATCAAGGAATGAAAATGATTGACTTCGCCTCAATGTCAACTGACACAGAAAAATCTCGTCCTTCGAGCCGGAGTTGAACCAGCGACCTAAGGAAACCTGTTATCATCAACCTACAGTCCTCCGCTCTACCATCTGAGCTATCGAAGGGATCACACAGGTGTTTCAATACAACCATTTAGAGTGACCCTCATTTGCACCAATCAAGCAATGAAAACGATTGGCTTTGCCTCAATGTGAACTGAGACAGACAAAAAGCTCATCCTTTGAGCCAAAGTTGAACCAGCGACCTAAGGATACATGTTATCATCAACCTACAGTGCTCCGCTCTACCAACTGAGCTATCGAAGGGAACGCAATGGTGTTTAAATACAACCAGTTACAGCGACCTGCATTCGCACAAATCAAGCAATGAAAACGATTGGCTTTGCCTCAATGTGAACTTACCCAGACAAAAAGCTCATCCTTCGAGCCGGAGTTGAACCAGCGACCTAAGGATACCTGTTATCATC
>JAVQJD010024403.1:0-16765 GCA_036023655.1 Nannoperca australis | reverse complement strand
TGTCTTGACTCTATTTTCTATTCATTTCACAACGTATGGTGGTGAATAAGTGTGACTTTTCATGGAAAACACAAAATTGTTTGGGTGACCCCAAACTTTTGAACGGTAGTGTAGATTTTTTTTTCTGGGTACAGTTACAGTGTTCATCCACATGTGTAGCGTATGTGCTCGCACACAAACATTAGCAGTGTCATATAAATCAAACGTGTGTAATTGCTCTCCTAATGGAATCGTATCGATTTATGAAACGAAGTCTCATTTCAGACTTGGCTAAATAGAGTTTTAATGACTCCCTTCATCTGTGGTCCTGTTGTACGCCTCTGAATTGTTATCTTCAGAGCCATGTAAGGCTACAACACAAGAATAATGAGCCCAAAAAAAACTAGATTTTCTTTTTTTTAATATAGAAAAGTTCTTTGTAGTCAAACAAAAAGTGCTGTCTAAACCCATTGAATCCCGGTCTTAGGCTTTCTAAAGACCTTGTTATCCAAATTTTTGGGATGAGATTTTCTCCTGACCTCCTTGAGCCTGACAGGGTATTGTTTTCTTGCGCTGCACACAGCTTTTCTGAGATTGGGAATGCGATATGCAGATAAGGTCAACGAGGGTTTTGGTTTGGAGGAGCTGTGTTGACTCCTCTGTTAACTAACCCTCCTCACTTAGTCATCCTCTCGTGTTGATACTTCACACCGCTGCTATCGACGGTAAAGTTGACCAGAATGGGTCTCGGGGCTGTTGTGGCTGCTGAGTCCGCTCTCGGAATAGATGACAGGTCTCCGAGCTTGTTCCAGCAAGCGCTTTAAGAAAACTCACGCCTTTGACTGCTTCAGTGCACCGAGTCCACCCATTACATTGTGACAACTTGGTGAATGTGGCAGGCACTTTAATTAGACCTTGTATTCTTAATATCACCTCCTTTTTGACAATGTTATTACCTCAGTGTGCGATTTCATGTGATCATTCACCGCTTTGATAAGGCAAAGTAATGAAATGGTATTTCTCAGACACGTGCAGTGGTAACAAGCATTGCCTTCACTTTATGATTGAACTGATTTCAGCCAGTTGCGATTCAGTAAAGGTTGCAGCCTGTCTTTCACTTGTTCATAATTCTTGGCCGACATCAAAGTGATAGACAGGCAGCTGGTCCCGACTTTCCAAACATGTTATCATTAACCTCTTTGCTTCTTTTTCACCAGTATTGTGAAGAAAGCACACTTCATTTCCACCCTTGCACATGGGCTCAAGTGACAGCAAAATATGTTGTTTTAGTGTGGTGAAAAAAGCAGACAAACACACATTGTTCATAGCTTGTGTTGTCATTCTGACATTTTGGGTTGATCTTAATGGCACTGTAGTCTTTTTAGTTTTTAATTCCGTCTGACTTGCTTTTGTTTTGCTTCAGTCAAATAGAGATTTTTGCTGAAGCTATTTTTAAGACATCCACAGTGAGTCAGGTGGAAACTCAGATCCAAGATGTGTTTAACAGTAGTTGATCCTGCTATCAAATAGGTATGCTTCCATTAAAGTGTGTGTGTGTGTGTGTGTGTGTGTGTGCGTGCGTGCGTGCGTGCGTGCGTGTGTGCGTGCACACGTGGTGAAGTGAGTGCTCTTTTCTGTGCAAGAAGCCAGTTGGCCTCAGCCGTGAGTGCTGCAGCCTGGCTGGGTCTGCATATCTTTCCAGATACCGTCTAAAAGCATCTGAGTTTTTTTTTTTTGGGCCGGCGCCTCTTCTTTGATGTGTCACTGTTACATGCTGAACATGATGGGCCTTGTCTTCCTCCACCTCATCTCAAACCACTCTTCTGTATCACAAAGCCCCACGCCGGCGATGGCTGGGAAAAACACATCAGAAAAGCAACTAATTATCCAGCTAATGCTGTTGAAACAAAGAGGTGATGAGAGTAGTCTGTCTGTGATGTTGTTTTTGTAAGCATGCCGATGCAGTGCAGTAATAGAAGAGATTACTGACTGTTTTGCAGGTCTCTTTGAAAGAGGGGGTGCTTTTGAGAGTGTGTTGTAGTTGTTATGACAGCAGAGACGTAACCTTGGGATAAATGTAATTGTTTGTTGACGTGGCTGGCCTTTTAAAACCTGCGCTGGGAGACAGTAAAGACCTTGAAGGACAAAAAAAACTGTGTTAAAGCTGTAATAGGATAAACCAGACATCCAGACAGCATTCACTTTTATAGAGAGCCAACGCACTCGCACACGCACACACACGCATACAAACAAGCAAACACACACACACTTGATGTTTCATTTACATTCACACTAACTTACAAACATCTACACACACTTGCCGTCACACCTCGTTGCCCCTGCAAATTTCCTCACACATCCATCACTTGTCAGGACAGAGTTAGCGTGAGATGATGATGATGGATGGTTAGATGTTTCCACAGAGCAGAGCTGAGGAAGTACGTATGTGTACAAGCGTATCCTGTGTTGCTGGAGAGGATCGCTGGTTTTGCCTCAGGTGTTCTCTCCGACCTGGGGGTTAATTGTCAGAGTCAGTCAGCATGAAAAGTCGTGTAAAAGTCAGATGTGTAAACCTGCAGTTATATATGGCAGCTCAGCTGATTTTATTTCACGTAAAATGACACTCTCTGACATGGTGCTAAAAGAAGACCAGACCATCTCATCTGCTCTAGTGTAAATTATATGGATTTACCTTGTTTGCTCACATTTAGTTTTGATGTCAAGCTTTACACAGAAGGAGATGAATCTAAATTTATGAGGGAAAGACAACTCTTTCCTAGACTGCTCTAAGCAAATCTCATTTTGAGGGAAGCACTGGGGTCACCAGCAATGTCACTGAACCTTTTTACAAATTGCTGCCAACAGACATACATCCAGAAACATAATTTCCAGTTTTTTTGCAACATATTGTAGTGGAGGCAGGTCATGTTGCCTGAAATTGACTAGCTCAGCTAACATCAGAATGTTGTTTCTTTTTTCTTTCTTTTTCATTTTTGATATATGCAGGGAAAGGGGTGTTGGGGCAGAGCTTCAAACATCAATATTTCAAAAGTTTTCTCGCATAACAAGTGTCCCAGCTCAGTTTTCAGTCATTGAACTCTAAGAATAGGAAGCCATAAACAAGAAAAAGCTATGTTCAGGTGAGCTCAGGTTCACTTTTTGTTTTCATTGTTTTCCACACTATTTGTCTCATGAGGTGCGGCAGTTGTCTCAGGGTGTTGAGGTGTGAAGGTCATTCTGACAGTGCACCCCTCCCTCTGTGCCAGGAACCACAATACCTTTCCCTTGCCAGTGTAGCCCACAGCATCACCCTGCAGGTGCAAGCCTGCAACCGACGTGACCCCAGGCGAGGCTGTAGTCGCACGCCGCTTGGCGCTGCCCCTTTACCACCTTACACAGACACGGCTTCTGCCGGCGCCGCCATATGTTTACCAACGACTGTCATACATAGAGGGCAAAGGTGAGAGATACCCAGCGGTATCGTCCTGGCAGGGTGCTCCACCCCATCAGGGAATCGCACACACTGTGACACATCTCCTGGGGCGGTGTTGTGCTTTTGACATTATGTGTAAGGACTTAACTGTGGAAATGTAGATTACAGCATGGATATTTTTTTCTTTTGCTTCTAAAGCCTCATCTTGTAAAATAAATTAAATAAATCCTTTAGCTGTTAATTATTTTAGCTTTTTTTTGTCCCTTCTACATTAAACAACCTTTGTTCCAGCAGATTTGGTTGAATCAGTGACTGCTTTGACTGACTGAAGCTTTCTTGTTCTCTTCCCCTTACCCACACTTTAATCCGGTGATTAAACAACCTCACAAAGTTAGGAGTGACAGAGTGCTGCCACTGATATGGAGGTAATGTTTCCTGTTGAATTAACCCTCCGTGGTGCTTCACCTTCCTGCTTCCTGTCTTTGGGAGAAAATAGGACTGTGGCGTGTTGGCTTGTGGAGAGAAAACAGAGAAGCTCAATGGAAACCTGTCATTATTTCAAACATTGTGAGAATAAATACACTTTTTGATGGATGTCCATGACCTGTGTCCTCTGTGCAGCTTCCCTGTGGTGTTTGGACATTTCAGCTGTTTTTAACATTCCTCTGAGCTCCTGCCTTTATGTTGGAGTATGTTGTATGTATATATCGTTATGCTGTTTTCTTTATGCTATCTCACAAAGTGTATCTCAGTTTCTCCCTTTTTATTTTAGACTTCAGTCTTTGCAGTTTGATAAGAAGATTATCCAAGTGAAAACATATCAGTAACAGGGACTTTTCTTCCTCAGATAGAAGGTTTGAACTTGAAACACAGTTGGCCAGGTCGAGCCCGGAGTTGAAATTCAGCATTGGACAGCAACCAGCAGCTCGCCTGCTCTCTCAGCTACAGCTCTCTCACAGATGTTAGGTAACAGTTCAGCCAAACATCATTCTGAGCCTGAGCTGCTATGTTTTAAAAAAGAACACAATCCTACATGTTGGGAAATGTTATCCACTACAACTTAATAATTACTCTTTCTCCACATGTATGTGTTTTAAAATAATAAATGGTACCGTCTGCAAAAGAAGCATAATGGTTGCTTTTATAATTACTCAAGCAGCTGTTACTATGGTGACACAAAAAGTGACTTACATACACTGTCCATTCAGTATGTGTTGAATTACCTGTGAAAAGCCTCTTAGACCATCACTACTGTGACCTATGAGTAATCTATAGAGCAATAGATCTACACATTGGGCCATGCTGCTGCTCCACTTCACACAAGGGCCTTTAGCAAAATAGCAGCCCATGCATTTAAATAGGAATATTATTATAATGACAGAACGTCATATCAAGTGTGTGTGTTTGTGTGTATATGTGTGTAAGTCTGAGTGTGTCACATTGGTTTTAGAGAGGGGAGGGGTGTAGCCCATAAAGCATGGCAACACTCTGACAGGTTTGAGAGTCCTGGTGGAGAGACAAGCCTGAACAATTGACCTCATGGCTTGATCTTTATGATAATGCCAGAGAATTTATCATCAGCCAGTTTGGGCCTTGGGGGTACCAGTACTGATGGAAATTTATGTGAGTCTAAGTGGGATGACAGAATGAGAGTGGTGATACATTTATTCTTCTCTATTCTGTTCCCGTAAGCAAAAGCACAGTAGACCGTTAGTGACTGAGCTGGACTGACTGGTCTTTCAAAAAGGATTCCAGAGACACTTGTGTAGGAGGTATGCTGTAGGTGTGTCTGATGAAACAAAAGAGAGACCTGAGTGTGGGCTATTTGAGAGCTGCCAGTCAATCATGTCATCTGTTAACTAGAGAGCGGTAGCAGAGCCGTAACCAGTGGCTGTCACATCTCTGGATTTGGAAAACACTGGCATTGATATAAATATACCACAAATTACAGCTTGGAACATTTTGCCTCACTGCATGTTGTCAATTTAGTGAAATATTAGTGATGTACGTTGGCTCAGCTTCAGTTGATTTAAATGCACTGTCCTCTGCCAGTGGATTTGAACTTCAACTGAAATTGAAATTCATTTTTGATAAGAAATCAGTATATATATGCTTGGTGTTTGTTTTGCCCTGTGTACATACCAGGGTTGCCAACTCTCACACTTCTGGCGTGTGACACATGCTTTCACGTCTCACGCTCTCATACTGTCCAAACAATTCTCACGCCAAAACACTGCGACAGCAACAAAGATGACTAGTGTAGGTACCGTTGGTTACGTACTGTAACCCCCATTCTATGAGTATAAGTTCTTAAATTACTCTGTTGGGTCTGCGATATGTGCGTGACGCTTATTGCCGTGTTGACAGCTGTTCTGGCAGAAAACCCTGGCTGGAGTGCAGAAGGCGTTGAAACAAGCTAGTGAGTGGGTATGTGTACATATTTGGCTAAGTGAGTGTGTGTGGTCATGTAGATTTGTGGGTGTGCGTGTGTTTATACAGTTGTAGCAGGCACTGTTCTGTGCTCATTGTTCTGCATTGTGTTGTGTTGTGTTGTATTGTCTTGGTGGGGATTGAGACGCACACTGGAACTGAGCATCTGTAGGATTTTATTCTTCACAAATGAAGAAAAACACAGGCACCATACACCACAAGTCATCTGCATCTCTCCACTTTCAGCTCCA
Source organism: Nannoperca australis (assembly GCA_036023655.1). Lineage (NCBI taxonomy): Eukaryota > Metazoa > Chordata > Actinopteri > Centrarchiformes > Percichthyidae > Nannoperca > Nannoperca australis. Next base: position 10,672 of record JAVQJD010024403.1, on the reverse strand, counting down.
AGCATCCTCTAGAGTAGGACAGGTTCTTGTCTTCTTTTTTTCTTTTTGTTTATTTCTGGTTTTTGCTACTTAAAACGGTGTAGTTTTGATTTTGGAAACAACACGTCTTTGACTTTCATTAGTGAATTAACCTATGTTTTTTTATTTTGGGGTGTGGGGGGGGGGTATTGTATGTCAAAAGTTGTGAAATTGTGAGTACTTTCCAGGGTGGCGTAGACAGGCGATGTTCTTGAATCTTAAATATAAGGTCCCCCTCCCGCCACATGTGTAATGTGCTTACTTTTTAAAACCCTGGTTGTGCACGTGATGAAGTGCACATGGATGAATCTCACTCCCGCCAGGTACCCAAAGTTGGTAACCCTGGTACATACTTGGTCAAAATTTGAATCACCAAAAGGATGAGATTTCACTTTTATTCATCTTTTTACAGTGAAGATGAACGTTTGGTACTGGTTGACAGTATTGGTACTGGTAATTTGATTAGTGTGAAACACTAATCACATTAGTATTAGTAGTAATATTAACAGGCAGTTAACAAGCTTGGAGACTGGCATTGTCAGGCTTTGCTTAGTCCCATCTGGACCCATTAGATAGTTAACACTAGTTTGTACCCCTTACCTTCTATAATGCAGGACTGACTAGAACTCATCAGGTGTTGAAAAAAAACATGGCGTAAAACATACAATTTTCAACTCAATTTTCCCTTGTGGGATCAATAAAGTATTCTGAATCACTGCTGACATTAGCAAGCTAGGCTAACTAGCTTCCACTTTGAATGGAAAACAAACTCAACAGAACAATGGCTCCTCCCAAAATAATATAAAGGGTCAGATTGCTTAAATAGCTAACAGTTGAGAGCTGAAAAGGGGAAAACATGTCTTATATTGTCATGTAGTTAGGATATTTACATACATTAACTGTGAATAATATGTGAGAAAGAGAAAAATAGCTTTAAAAGCTTCCCAACCTCTCACTGAGGGAGGTCGTCGCAATATAAAAGTTCAAAAAATTGCATTATGACAGTCATTAGCTCTGCATGGAACTTGACACCATGTCTCCTAGCAACGGCTTCTAAGTCAACCGCTGCGATGGTAACCGCCCAAATAGACACTGTTTCCACACATATGACGAAAACATGTTACCTTTTTGAAAAAACTTAAGATATGCACAATAGCTGCAGACTTGAAGGCTCAACTTGCAGATGTCTGGAAAGTAATGAAGCACAAGAGAAAGTGCAGTTAGTTAGTTAGAAAATATCAGTTTCACAAAAGAAGATATAAAGGAGAAATTTAAATAGTGCGTCAAGCTGAAGCAAAAGGTTAGTGATTGAGTTGAAAAATAATAATGTAATAACTCAGAATGGCTTCCAGACCCGAAAGCAGATTGTTCCCACATACCCTCCCCCCACCCCACCCCACCCCCACCCCCCCCAAAAAAATAGTAAAAGTTTGTTTCCTCTGAGAAATGGTTTAAAAACCTCAACTACACGCCCACTGGGGGCTGAGCCAAGTCCAGCTGTAATTCAGAAGAGGCCTGCATGCTCCAGCCAGCAGGCTGCAGAAAACATTTCAGTGGACAGGGAGTAATAACTTAGTATGTTATTGCAAACAGGAGGTCTTATTTCTCTCGGTGATCAGTCTTGCTGAGGACAGCTTCTATAAAGAGTGGCACAAAAAGAGTGAGGCAATTAAATGAAAGGGTTTTTCTTGAATATGGGCCTACCCACACTGACGGCATGAAATTGTTAGCTGTAACTGAGCAAACGCCTCAAGCAATTTACCTCTGCAGAGTGCATGAGAATTTAATTTATTTTCATTCACGTTGGTAAACAGATCACAGTAGCTTACGATGTGTCATTTGGCTGTTTAGGTGGATTCAGTGACATCTGCATGTCTGTAAAACTAAAAACAGCGATACCTCATTAAATATTAGATATTGGCTCACACTGTGTCTGGCCTGTGTCTACACTTTATCCAAATCTATTCTAACCACTTATAAAAATGTGGTGTGTATTTTGCTTGTCAGCTGTCCCGGCGCTCGAGATGGGACCAAAACCAGATGGGTACAGTAATAGGTTTTTTAAATAGTGAGATCACATACTGAACTGCTGCTGAACTCCTGTTCAAAATGCAGTTCTTGGTCTGGACAATTGACACACCTGCCTTCAGAGTAATTGCTGCAGTTAACTTAAATCAATTAGCAATCCCAAGCATCATTAGCTGCTTATACTTTGCAGCCAACACCATCACTAATTCAAAACACTGTTTTAATTGTTAATGCTTTGGTAATGAATGTTTAATTGTCTTAATGATATAGTGGGATGTTGATGTGACTTCAAGGACGGCAAATGTGGGGATTTGTACTGAATCGTGAATCATTTTCTTTCTCCATTTCTTCCATGCTTTGTCTGCTGATCCTGCCTGTGATGACTCCTCTTCTCCACTGTGTTCAGGTAAGAATACATTCCTAAAACCTTCCTCCTTACAATGACCTTCTTTGCTTTTGTCTGGCATTGAGACAGATGTGCAACAGTCACTACAACAAAAATGTGAGAGTCACTGATTTCTTTTTCCCCCGTATTACCTTACATGCGCTCCAACGCTCCAATTGTGTCACAGTACAACTAACCTGATTCAGTAAACCTAATTTTGTCGCGCTGGGAGCACGATGAGAGAAACACAAGGATGTTCTTGAAGAATTGCACTCAGTGGGTCTCTGAACCATGAAGCAAAATGAATTCCTGAAACTTCGGTTCATTTCATCAGCCGTCCACTTCTCTATTTCAGCACACATTTAGGCAAATGATGAAAGAGCAAAACGCAGAGACACAGAATAATCGGATAGACAAAGGCCTGTGGAAACAAGCTCCACGAGACCAAAAAAACCCCAACAACAACAAGGTCACCCCATTCCTCCTCTGAGCATCCATTGAGAAGTGGAGAATGGGGACGGGAGGAGTGTGTGTGAGACAAGATAACACACAAGAATGGCGTGGCGTAATTGAGATATCAATCAAGAAGGTTATTTCAGGGGTAATTGCTGAGGTCCTTTGGTTTGTGTTTCTGTGTGTGAGAAAGAGAGAGACAGAGAGAGAAAGAGAAGACTGAATGGGAAATAAAAACAGTGAATAATCTTGAGAATTTGTCATTCATCTTGGTAGAATAGCCATCATATTCATTCCTAGTTTTCTGTGCCTCTCTGTGACACAGGCTAAGATGCTTTTGGTATTAACAAAAAAACTGCTGCTTACAATAATGGCTTTATATTTAGTTGTTGCTGCATCTTCATTTTTTAGACCTTTTTTTTTTTTTAAATGCTTTTTACACAGGCACACACGGAGGGCAAATTTTCATTTCATTTTATTGTTTCCACCATCTGAGGGGTTTAATTTTAAAATTGTATGCAGTTATTTTTGGATTATAATTTATTTGCCTGAGGACAATAAATAACAAATGATATCCTCTAGAGGATTTTACTTTTCATGCCAGTGGTAGCTTTGCCTATTTTTATTCAAATGGTAGCTGCCTCATTTTGAGATGGAACCTCTTCAGTGACATTCATACAGTACTTAATGTTTATGCATGTGGAATGTTTCATTTTATTAAATGCCAATCTGCTTTTATATCCGTATGGATGGCCGTTTGAGACTTTTTGAGAGGCATCAAGCTTTGTTTTAAGGGCGACATGGCGCTCATGAATATTCAATTTCCTCATGAGATTACTTCCTGTAATAACATGGCTCTGCTCCCAAAGGACATGCTACTACAGACGCTACACACTCTGCTTCAGGCACACACACTTGTACACACTTCATCTCTCAGACAGGCCTACACGTGGGTTTGCACACATTCCCACACACACACATCCAGGTAGATTATTTATATATAAAAATTAGCATTAGAATATTCACTTTTAATTTGCCATTTTCTGCACAAGTGCTCTCAGATACTATACTCCCTGCATGGGTAAGTCAGAGAATAAGCTTTTAATTGTGGTGATGGTAATGAGAATTATGGCCCTGGGTAAACTAGGTAAAGTTTTTTGGCTTGTGGAACCTGTAAGGTCGTATTTCATTGTTAATAATAATTTACTTCCCACTGCTACTCTGCTCTACTTTCAGAAGAATTCTATGGAAGATCCTCCAGCGGAACTTCAGAATAAATAAAGTTTGTGATTAGAGTTAAAAGGCATAGTTCATCATTCAGGAAACTCGCTTATTGCTTTTTTGCCAAGAGATAGAGGAAAAGGCAGATACCACTCTTTTGTCTGTACGGTAAATACGTTACTGCCAGCAGTTAGCTCAGCTAGCCTGGCGTTGTCCAAAGCTAACAAAATCCCTCTAAAGCTGCTAATGGCGGGTGCAGTAGCTGCAGTTTTGTCATCGATGTGAAGTTCCCAGGAAACCAGCGGAGACTACACCTGAACAAGAAATAGTCCTGCACTAAATTTGTAAAACTTTGTAAAATAAAGCCAAAACTATGCGTGGCTGGATAACGCATATAGATTAATGAAGGAGGAAGTGTTTTATTGTAATTTGGGTGAACCTACCCGTCAACATTGGCTACCACAATATATATGTCTTGTTACTGGAAAATGGACAAGAATGCTTCAAGAGAAGAGTGCACCATTTTATATTTATTTTTTAACAGGACAGGGAAATGTAAGTCTTCAGTATATCAGCAGCATATTGGATTGTGATTGTATGTTTTGGACTGCAGGCGTGTAGCTCTGTCTTACTACTGGACATCTGGATTGGTCATCATCACTTAAATTTTTTTCAGTTTGAATGGAGGACAGTTTTTCTTCACCAAGTTCATAGACCACCACACAGTAAAGACTAACATAGCTACCCCAGCAACTGGCCGCTGCCTGTGTTTTTAGATGATGTGTTTATGAAATGGAACTGTGGAGGGAACTATAAAGGAGGAAATGAACGAGAGAGATGTTATTTCAGGATGGATGGAGCGGGTTTTGGGGTTTGTCTTTCTCTCCTCTTTACTTATTAATCATCATAGACCTCTTCTTTTTCTCTTTGCTTTGCTTAGGGCATCTCTTAACATCCACTTCTCTACCGCTGATTAAAAAAACAGGCATATGATACTCAAAACACAGAACCTCCCAATCAGCACTTCACCGGCCGCACATTCTTCTATGCATGTACAACCGTTCAGCTGTGATCATCTTGACTGACACGTGGAACACCCAATTATTGGCTACTAGCAAACAATTATTCACATTATTCACCCAATCGTCATTCAAGGCCGGCGATTAATGACGGCTCCAGCCAACCATGAAGCGGACATGATGGGGGCATTAGAACAGCGGTCGGGGGTGGCGAAATAGGAGGAGGATGTTTGAGCATGTTGTCAACAGGCCTAAGATGTGGATGACAAATGACCAGTGCTGGTTTCTCATCAAGCTGATGTCTGTGTTATTCATGGAGCTGTGTCTGATTGAATAATGTAGTTTCAAAAGAGAGCGATAGGATAAAAGGGACCTTTTATGTGGATTTAGAGGCCTTTTTTTCCTGGATTCAAACCACTTTTGGATCCAGTATTGCTGAAGTTTTCACTGCTTCTGAATTGGCTTATTGATTAGTAGTCGATTAATCTATGAATGGATTTGTCACCTTCAGTTGTTTTAAGCTGCGGTTTCTTTCATCCTTGTACAAGGGTCAAGGTTTTATGTATGTGCTCTAGTTGGCTTGGACCATTTTTTCTCCTTTTTTTTGTACCTGTGTAGTGAAGCTCTAAAATTAACTGTTGTACTGTTCCAATAAGCCAAATAACAGGATCACTAATTAAGTGATAGATTAAGTGAATGTTATGTTGTAGATAACAGTCCATCTGGGACTCTTTGAAGATTTTATGTATTCACATTTTGCCAAGATTTATTTTTTGCTCTTTTTTAGACATTCCATTTGTTTCTTTTGAATTCAATGCTTTCTTTCTTTCCCTTTATTTTAGTTAGGTTTGAGTTAAAGGTGTTTGAGTGTATGAATGTGTCTGACAGAGGGGGGAAACATTTGAAGAAAAAAGAGCTGTTTCAAAAATGTCTGGCTGCTTATGGTACATAAAAAGGACTTCTATTGGTCTGGCTGATGGTGACATAAAAGCTGTCGGGTGCTTTGAAGACATAAGCCTTTTGAGAACTGATGCGATGCATCAGCACTTTGTCAGGGCTACAACAACTGCGCTGCTGCTGGGGACCAAATACAAGAGAATATTTAGAAAAAATGAAATGGAAAAATACAATCCTCTCTACTGAGGTATTTTCAGAAAGTATTTATCAAATTCCCCATTATTGAATGTCTCCGAAACACACACAGAGATACATAACATCTGGTACAGAGGGACTGAAAAATATTGCGAGCATGGGTGAGACTGGGAATGTGACAACTTGACGGTTAAATGTGATTTAGATTTTTTAACTGAGCGCTAGACAGGTAGGCAGGCAGAAAAGAGAGATGGAGACACAGAGGGCAAGAATGAAAGATCACAGATAGTCATCATTATCTAGCTCCAGTCCTCCCAGTGGTGGAGCAGATCAATACCGTGTACCCAGCAAGGTTCTGCAGTGGAACTAGCTCCACACAGCCTCTCATTAAAGCCTATACTCTCATTACTACACACACAAGCTCACACGCTTTCACACATACAGCTGCCAGCGCATGCACACACGTACCGCTCTCACATGCTGACATGCCTGTGTACACATTGTGTTTCTCTGTCCATCTTTGTCAGTCTTCAGAGCATGTTGCCCACACATTAGTGTTTTGAACAAACATTCGCTCAGATTTTTTTAGAGTGTGGTTTTAGAGTGGTTTTAGAGAGTTTTAGTGAAATTGTTTTGTTTTCCCTTTTACATGTCAGCTTCACATCCATGGATGTGTGCATGCATGTACACGCACACTTCCAATCGTTCCAAATCTCTATGAAATTAGGTCATAATATTTACTGTGTTAACGAGTTTCTATTTTTGAATAATTAACATGGAGTTAGTGGGATCTGAGGAGGGAATTGGGTCTCAGTATAATCCTCCATGCCCCTAGTGAGTGCAAGTGTATTGTACGTGAGACTGGTTGATCTCTATTCAGGACTAGTTTTATGGAAGATGGATTAATGTGGTGTTTGATTGTTCATGGAAGATGCTTTTTGTTTTTTAAATGGAACAAAGAAATAAAAACTCTGCTTTGGTTTTTTGGGGTATCTTTTTTTTTTTTTACACTGATGTGTAGGTGTTATTACATGTGTATATATATACATGAAGGGGTGTACTATTTTTGTAATGTCATGCACGTCTGCCCTTTTTGGAATTTCCCCAACTGCTCTTCAGCTCTGGGGAGTAGCTCAGAGAGTCCTTCAGCCCCTCTGATTTGCATTCACCGTAAAGTTCAACAAGCCAAAGGCTGCTGCCATCGAAAAGTGACAGAGTTTTGGTTGTTTTCTCACTCTTAATCAAATGAAGGGCAGGCTGTCTCAGCGTCTTTATTTTTTTTTGCGTGGCACTTGCAGCATACAATGAAGTTAGTCACTCTCTCAGGGAGCTGGAAAGGGCTCAACAGTCACTCTGGGAGAGTGGAAATTTGATCCAGAAAATACAGCTGTGTGTATATGTGTGTTTTGCAACGTTTCCTCACATGCACCAACACCAAAAAAAAAGACAGATGTGTTCTTCCGTGTATTATAGCTAGCTGCCCCAGGAGAGAGGAAAGCCACCTGCTAGAGGAGCTCTGCTGCTGGCGCACCATGACCTTGAAAATCTATAGAAGCATCCATCTGCTTCCCATGCTCACCATCCTGCCATGCTACATTAAACCTACATTCCATGTGCTAGGTGGCAGTATGTCTCAGTGATTAGTACTGTCAGCTCACACAAATACAAAGAGAAAGGATTTTGTATCAGGGGATGTCTCTCAGTTTCCAACTTTTTTCAAAGACTGACTTGATGATGACACTGCAAGACAATTGTAAGTCAAATTAAAAGTTGTTTTAGTCAGTCAAACCCATAATTTCCAGTCTTAATGATACCAAGGCTTTTTGGGTTGTAAAAACTGGAATTTGTGGCATCATCTTAACTCCTTTGCTTTGGATTCATGACATATTCTTGAACTTTCATGTGACATTTGACAAACAAAGCATAAAGGATCCTTCAGAGAACTTGTTTACCTCTAAACAGTAACAGGGATGCTGTGTTCAGGCCTATTTCTGAATATCACTGTATAAATCTTTACATATCTGCTTACCAGGATAGCAAGTGGCAAGGTGTGCTGATTTTCTTTCTGAGGGTGCCACTTATGACTATTAGCATGCTCAAGTAGCTCCTCTTGTCCACCCTATGATTTATGTACTCCACTGGGAAAACAAGGTCACCTTTTGTCCAGCCTTTGTCTCTGTGGATGGTGCCCGTCGCCATTCTAGAAAAACAAAACCCACGCTGTCTGCCTGGTTCTTACAGTAAATGCAACTGTGCAGACACAGCAGGGGCCCTATACAGTTTCTTAACTGGCCCATGACTCTGAGTGTGAGCCTAAGTGATGGGTTAAGCCTAAGTATGGTGTCTTACGGGTTTGTGTGTTATCCCATGTTATCTGAATGCTTAGCCTCGCATGAGTTGGTGATACATAATCAATGAAATAGGCCGTCACATTCTCAGGGATTTAGTTTGATGCCAAATTAAATGACACATTACATATTTAAACTCCAGTCATCTTACTCTCTCACAGACCCGTCCCTCACATGTTAGTGAAGACTGTCACACCCTTGGTGTTATAGCAACCTATATGTAAGGAGTCAGAGAAAGTGAGAGAAAGGACAGAGTAAAAGAGATAGTATAGAAAAGAGAGAGAGAATAAAGGATTAGAGACAAAGTAGCAGAAAGGGATGTGGCAGTGCTTGTGAGAGAGAGGTGGATCGATAAAGCTGCATGGTTCTCTTTCAGTGGGCTACATAAATTGTCAAATGAAAAATGAATGCGTTGTGTGGACATAAATATGTGTGATTTCTGCACCATAAATAGTCTGTACAATCTGTCAGTTAGAGCAATAGAGAATAGCAGACAGCGGCTCTGTAGCCTCCACACAGTATGGCTAAATTAATGCTATTTAAGAAAGAAATGCATTCCTGAGTTCCCCAGGTAGCTTTGCCAGTTTTGTACCAACCAACCAGAGACATTGCTGTTAACATATGTGTTATTCACTCCAATGATGCAGCCAGACCAAAGTAATGCTGATTAGCTGGAAACCTGTACTAATGATTGATACCTGATGATTGTGGTTGCAATTTCATATATTTTCTTTGTTACAAACCAGTGACCACTTGCATATTATCATATTATTTTGTGTCACTGTGGTTTCCATTCATTTCTGTTGGTATGGAAATTGAACTGTAGACATAATACACCCTAATTTCTTAAACTTGGCAGCAAATGGTGAGCTCTGATGTCAGGTACAAGCAGTTTGTAGTAAATAAGCTAAAACACGCAAATTAGCTGGTATAGTCCTTTTAAGCTCTATGGCAGTTATTTTAAATGCAGTGGGAAGGGGGTGTGTCTATTTTATGACCATTAGAGTAAGAGACTTATCTTTTTTTGCAGACACACAATTCTGACAGTAAAACTGTAGTCTTAAGTGAATAAAATTGAATAAAGTAAGTGAATAAAATATCATTTTGACATTTCCATATGTTAATTTCTGCTTCAGACTGAGAGAAAGACTTGGAATATCCCCTCTGGTTTTTATTGAATAAGTAGTTTTACTAACCAGTGTGATCTTTCAATAAGAGTGGCCAATAAAGATGGCTGCACTTAAATCACTCCATGTTTTTCTCTCTTGGATGTAGTAAAAACTATCTATTACATGAAGCTGGGAGTGTGTTTCCCCACTGCATTACTCTCATTTACACAGGAACTAAGTCCTGCTGTGCAATCATGCTTACTGAAGCCCACCCGATCCCCTGCAGACATGCAAACACACACTCACCTATGCACACACAGGTGTACACACACACACGTGCAGTATATACCTACTAGCACACGCCGTGCTGCATGCATTCATACCCATTTAGCCCAAGGAGCAGAGGGTTATAGTTCCAGCTTTCCCAATTCTCTCAGTAAAGGAACTGATTTAAGCGGTTTCCCATTGGAATTAATTATGAATGTGTCCCAGCCTTTCATGTGGGCGCTGAGCTGTGTGTTGTGTAAAAAGTCCTGGGGATATTTTCTGATACTTGCAGCCCACTAATTTTTTTATCTTTATCTCTTAATTAAGAATGAGAATGAGGTCTTGCGAGAAAGAGAGCTAATCTTTATTAAATGGAATTTCTGGGCCACTGGGTTGCTTCAGGGCTGGTTATGAAACATCCCGCCAACAAACCCCACAAACCCCGAGCTCCACAATCCATTATTTCTCATCAATTAACCTTGAGAAACCACAGGAATAGACCACACTGAAATAATACAAAGCATTACATGAACAAGGAGGTTACACTGCACAATAATTATTTCAACCACTCACCTGTTATTTCTCATTCTCTTTGAATAATGTCGAGCCAGGGTCTCATTGCTGACAGTATCCCATTGATCACACTGTCGGTAAGGCATCTCCAGCTCAGGCGATGTGTGCAGCCCCTGGGCCTCCAGCTTGGTTCCATCTTGAGTAAGGACATAGCAATCA
>JAVQJD010024381.1:0-63202 GCA_036023655.1 Nannoperca australis | reverse complement strand
TTCTCTTTCGCTCCACACACACACACACACACACACACACACACACACACACACACACACACACACACACTTCACCCTCTTCCTGTTCTCTCCCTGTCCCTCTGACATGTGGACATTTGACATGCTGGTTCCAGCCTTTTAGTCATAACTGATGAGTATCTCTAGCAGAAGCTTCAGAGTAACTCTGACTCATGACCACGGCTGTCAGATGATTTATGTGCCTTTGCTCTGTCATACATGCAGGGTGTCTGTGATGAGACAAAGTTTGCCGTGAAATGTGACACCAGTTTCACCCTAACTGTTGACGTCTTCTGTGCAAATGCTCCATCCGCTTCCTTGCACCCTCTCCCACAATCTTCCGGCTTTAGAATTAAAATCAAAAACTAAGAAGATGCTGGTGGAATCTGTTCAACCTGTGGTGCCAAATTAAGTGGTGGGCTGACAAAATCCGCCTCACGAGTTACAGTAGATTATCAGAGTGTTTTAGCTCTCCTGTGTGGTGTCTGTACTCTCTTCAATGATGTTCAATGTTGTCTGATGTTGATGACAACAAGGATGTCCTTAGCATGTTGTATTTCTTTTAATAGTTTATTGTAAGGATCATTGCCATGTAATATTTCAGATTCTAATGACTATTTATGTATTTGCATGTTTAAATCTTTAAAGGTGAGGAGCAACACATAAAATGCGACTGATGACAGTGAACAGGCAGCTGATGTAATAATTTCTGACTCTGTGGGTCTGCTGCTGTTCATGATGTCGCTGTATAAACTGGGAATCTTTCAGAAAGCAGGTCACCTCCTGAGAACGTTTTTAACATTTCTTATTTTTTCCACTGAAAATAAAAAATAGTGCATGGCTGATGTGTATGTATACATACATACATACATACATACATACATACATACATACATACACACATACACACATACATACACACATATATATGTAGTTTTCTTTTTACTGACCATGTCACGAGACCCCCCGACTGAGTGTTTTCACACTGCCCAGTGTATATACAGTATATAGTGTAACAATAGGTAACTCGTAGGAATTTCATAGGAGATTTAAACAGATATTGTGAGTATTTCAATACCATCATTTCACCAACATTAGACAGCATCAGTGTCCAACACATCCATAGTCATGCTACTAGCATGGCAAAAAATCAAGCAAGCCCAACCAAAAATATAATTTTCACCCTGACACCTAACAACTAATCAAAAAATGTTTTCCCTCCCTGACCATATCAGTACCCGACTATACATCTCACCTGAGGCCTCCAGTAGTCAATCTCAGCCTTGCCCTCCATCCAATACCAAATCAAGTCCTAGATTTGTCCCTATCTCCCCACAGCCGAGGACAGTGCGAGTCTATTACGAAACCTGACAGAGGGACGGAGAGATAGAGGAAAGAAATTGAGAGAGGGACTAGACCTGGCACTGACATCATGTTGGTCGTCCTTTAACACACACACACACACACACACACACACACCCACTGGATCTCTTGATACCCACTTCTCATGACAACACCTCCACATGCTCCAGCTCTCCTCTGTTAACTGGCAGCCCGATAATTGTTCTAGTGATAAAAGCCGATAGGAGTTCTAAAGATGAGATTCTCCCCAAAGTCATACCTTATTTTTGGTCATTAAAATGCTGTGAAAAGCATTGGTTCATTTAAATGAGGGGAAGGACTGAGGCCCCACATTATCACTGTCACAGCTTTCTAAATCATTTGAAATTTACCCAAAGGCAGAGTGCAGAAACTCTCAAAATCATGTCGGCCTCATTGCAATAAAACAATCTTCAGAGCATCTCAATCTGTTTCATATTCAGAAATCAAAGGAGACTGTAAAATCTACTTCTTCACAGTGCAGTTTCTCACATTTTAGGAATTTTCTAGAAATTAATGAAAGCTTACAAAATCAGCTTTGCAACAAGCTGACTTTTAGTGGAGATCAGTAAAACCTTCCTTTCAACTGAGATAATAATGATTTTAAGATTCAATGAAAGACAGAATAACTTGCTGTGTATTCCAGTTCGGCTTACTTTTCACTCAAGACCTGAGCACCTCAGGCAGCTTTTCTGCACCAATTGAAGGATTAGCTAGTATGAGGCCAACCGTGAAGTCTGGATTGAGGACATTAGTTATTAGTTTACTCAGCTGGTTCATTCTTAATAACAGAATGGACCTCCAGACCCCCTTAAAGATAGAATCTGCACACTGACGAATAGGGTTGTTGAATGCAGAATATAATAAAAAGGTATTGTTACAACTTTGAGAGATTTTTTTTCTCCAAGCCATTTCATAACCAGCCTTTATTTAAGTGCATTTTGCTTCAGCATTGTGGCTTTATACAATCACTGTAACTGCAAATGAGTAAATGAATGGCAAAATAAATAAATAAATACACAAAACCAGTCTGCTCCCTCCACTCTACCCACTGCATAACACTTCTTACTGCATTTATCCTTCAGTACAAAGAGCGGTGCACTAGAATGGACTTGACACCAAAGACATTTTTAATGACTCAAAGGCTTTTGGCTGCACTCCAGCTTTTATCACTGTCTCTGATGTGGGCTAAAGTACCAAACAGTAAGAAACTGCTTAAAGACACAATTCTTAAGATTTTCACAAGATCAAACCACATTTTTTATGAAATTTATGGTCAGCAGTTTCCTGCAATAACCAGTCAATGTGTTTACATTCAGTAATTGTGGAGTCTACCATTCACAGCCTTGATTTTAGATTGCCTGCATGCATGTATATAATCCAGCACAATGTTATAGGTGATAACAGCCTCACTCTTTATGGTTCCCTCTTTCTACAACATGTCAGAGCTGAATTAAGTTACTGCAAATGCAAACAGAACATTTCCCACCGTCACTGCTTTACATTGAAAGCTAAGCGCCGATGGTGATTGTTCAACACAAATGTGTCTACAAAAAAACAAAGGTCATTTTCAGCATTTTTTGTCAGTGGTTCCTTTTTAGTTTTTGCAAGAGAGCAATGGAACAAGAAGGAGCAGCCACTGTGAGCTTCAGGCAACAGACTGCACACATCTATTTCCTCAGTAATGTAACCAATTCTAACCTGTAACCTGCTGTTCTGTGGGTAACTACAGCATGAAATCAGATTGCAGGTGCAATTATTTTTGACTTCTTCCATTTGTTTGGCTGCACTGTAAATGGATCCATTAGTTCCTCTTATGTTGTATTCATGACAAAGTACTTGGTGTTACCATGGTAACCACAGGTGTCGCCAAATCCACTGGGAGTGAAATCTCAAGGATGACAATTTGAAAATGTACTTACAGTACCTGTATTGAAACACTGCTTAGAAATAACCCTTGTCCTCACTTGAAAACACTTTCATCTAAACTAGAATGGGTTTGCTTTGACTGCAGTATGGCCCAGTTTAACTATAAACTTTGCACTCTCCAGGCCTTCAGGCAGGTCTACCGAGAGGCTTTGTCTGGACAGAGTCCTCTCGCTCAGCAGTGCACAGAGCACGGGGATGAAAGAGTACAGCATCCCCTCCTCTGCGTCCTGCTGGGGCCGGCAGAGCGGGATGCAGCAGGGCACAACCAAGTGAGTAAACATCTCTCCGGGGAACCCTCTCTATTCCTCCATTCTCTGACTGTTTGCTGCTTTCTGTGGAGTAATGAGAACAAAGTCTGTCTGTTGGCTGAGGTATTGTCCTGGCACCTGAACACATCCAGAGAGAGTCTAAATAGATTTTCTTCCTCTCTCTATCTCTCTCTGTCTGTCACTTCCCCCCCTTCCCTTGCTGGCAGACAGCGTTTCATTCACTCCTGCTCATTAGCTGTCTCACGTGTTTCTCACTGTCCTCATTCTTTTGTTTTTTTGGCTCCCCTTTGAGTAAACTCCTCCCCGCCACTTGTCCTTTTTTCTCAGCTAAGTGAATTTCTTCATTCATCACTTTTTCTATCTCTGTTAGGCAATCTATCCCTCTTTCAATTGACCCTTGGATTTTTACCATCTATCTATTCTGTCGTTTCCCTCAATCTTGGCCTCTCTAGTTTCCTCCTTCACACTGCCTTCTGTCACTTGACATCATTCACACTTTTCCTCTGCTCTCTTTGTTAATCTTGGCAGTCACCACTCTCTTTCTCTCTCTCTTCATCTCTTGCTTGACACTGGTCACACCCCTCCTCCTCGTCTTGGCTTCCCACAGCCCCTGTGTTGGTTTGTGTCTGTGGGTTATGTCCTTGAACAGAGGTCAGGTGGGTTTCCTCTAGTTGGAAGGGTCTCTCCTAAAGCTGCTGTTTGTGTGCAAACATGTATGTGTGTGTATGTGTGTGTGTGTGTGTGTGTGTTTGGGGAGGGAGAGTAAATGTTTTTTCCAAATGTGTGTGTTTGTAAAAGCTCAAGGACGTGTGTTGTTTGCGTATGTGTCTGCTTTCTCTACGTGCAGAGGAGGGGCCATGCATGTTCTTTACTGCCAGTGATTGTCCTTGACATACACACAAGAGGATAAGCACACACCTGACTGCCTGCATTTGTGTGAGCGGTACAGACGAGATTCATCTGTGTGTGTCTGTGTGTACATGCACTTCCTCGTGTGTGTACATTCATACATCTGAATGCGTCTGTGCTCGTGTTTCCTCAGGACAAACAATGCCATCCAACCCTATTATGAATCTGCTGAGCAAACTGACACTGATTGTACGCAACATACACGTTCACAGACAAAACACACGCGGAACTCTGTCTCCGAATCAACCTACACATGCAGAATGAAGCGAGTGCGTCTGAGTTTTTGGGCCAAGATGGCTACGCTTGACCTCAATCACTCCAAATGGAGAGCACTGTGGAAAGAAGGGGGCGGAGCCTTGCCGTGCAAGCAGCACCTGAGCAGTTACAGCATGTGGAACAGTTGATTGGCGTCGCCTGGCTGCAATAATGAACAATCTGGAAAAGCCCACTGGGAAGCATAGGCTGCTGGCAGTTCACTGGAGGACTGGAAGTATGGATTTTTATCCTCCGCATAATAAACTGGTCATTTGGCTCTCTGGGGAATAGCGCTAATTGCTGTCCAGAGGGAAATTCAGAGCTGAGCACCTACCTGAGTGTTTTGGTGGTCATGTCAGCTGCTGTGATGCCGTGATACATCAGTGTTTCGTTCCACACTGGGTTCAGCGTATTCTTAAGGGTTTTTGTGCGTAGCTTGTTTGCCTGAGAAGATAAAAAAGAATTAATATGAAAAGAAATTTATGGAAAGAGAAGGTCAAAACAAGGAAATGAGGATGTTTGAAGGGTGAGGGATCAAACTCGTCAGATCAGAATGAGAGAAAGAGAATGATTGATCATGAAAATGAAGCACTAAAAGATCAAAAACAAAGAAAAAAGACAGAAAGAAGGAGAGAGAAAGAAAGAGTAGGGAAACATAATTTATCTCTGTCCCTCAGGAAATCTGTTGCCTACTTTGTGGAGGAGAGTGAGAAGATGCCGGGCTTCCCTTGCTTCACCTGTCCGTCTATCTCATCCCCAACATAATACAGTACTTTCTAAAGTAAGCACTGTTTGAAACACAACACAGCAGCCAATTAAATTGCACAACACATTCAGCATAAAAAATTTAAACTTTCCAGGGTAAGAAATGCCCACAAGCCCTTAATAGCATCACCATCCATAAATAAAGTTTGCAGCCACTTGCTGCCTCATTTCCCACAGTTCCCTTCAGGACGTGTTAATCTTGTTTTTATTTCGGATTTTCGTTTGTATTCTAATGTTTATAAAACTTTTTAGAAATTGGATTTGCATCCCAATAAAACCCTTTTCTCCCTAGATACATTCATTCCTGAACACAACTCTCAGAAAGCCAAACGTCTGGCTCAAATGACAAAGTTATAGACACATTTTTGTCATTAAATGTTAATAAGACCTTGCAGAGCCAAAGGCGAAACTATTTGGAATAGCTGTTAAATTTAATGCTACTTCTTTACCACATTTCAGAGAAAAATACTATACAACTTTGCATATTACTTTGCAGATTTAGATTTGAAATATCTATAGTGAGGATATACTGTTTAATACCGTATGTTAAAGCATAACACTGGTAATATTTTGTATTTTTTCTCATAGTAAACAAATCCCATTAAAAGACCAAAACCAACAATAAATTCATCATTCTAATAAGTATAATCTGTGTAACCAAAGCCTGATATAAAGAAGCATGTTACTATTTGCCAGATATCGTCATTGTTTAATATTAAAGGGGTCCTCTAGTAATTTAGTGTTGGACTAAATAAATAAATAAACCCCCAAAAATGACTCTAAGACCAGGCCAGAAAAATTAAAAGTTAAAGTTTACTCAAGGTAGGAAACAAGCAAAAGTCAAAACTGTGAGTCACAAAGCAGAGGAGGTGTCCGGTAAGGGTTCCTGCTTCCGTGGGTTTTGCTGGGGGCTCTCGGCCGATGCCCATCTGAGTTGTTAATTTGCTGTCCATAAAGCTGGCATCCGCGCCGGAGTTAACGGACACTAAACATGCATACGATGGGATTACTGGTGAACCCGGCTTTTACCGAGACAAAACGGCCCACTCTGGGGCAGCACCTTCGCTCGCTCCTCTGAGGAGAGCCGGGTCCAACTGAGTTTCATTGGCTCTGAGGAGTTGTTGGGGTCGCCTGTTGCTGGATGCTGTGAGTGTTGGGGGCTGGGAACTCACTCCCTCCTCCACTCTTGCAGGCGACTGTCGATGCAGATGGTGAAGTTGTCCAGGTCTGGGGGAAACTCCTGGGCGGCAAGTTCATCTTTAATGAGATCAGACAGTTTGTTATAATATGCATCATCCAGAGAAGAAGCATTACACTTTTCTGCAGCGACAGTTCAGAACTTGATGGAGTGGTCAGCCAACTGCCTTCCTCCTTGGCTTAGATTTAACAGAGCCCGCGCTACCTTTCTCCCCAGAGTCGAGTAGTCAAAAACCTTCTTGACTTCAATGGTGAACATCTTCAGAGATGAGCATGTTGGCGACTCTCTCTCCCACTCTGTGGCAGCCAATCCCTGGCTCTGCCCATGAGCTGGGAAATTATGTAAGCTATGCGGCATCGCTAAGGTGAAAAGTTGGGGGACTCACAGCAGACAGAATTGAAAAAGAATGGTCAAAATCAAAGCTGCAGAGGCCAAGATATCCTCACATTTAGACTATGGGTAAAGCTCATAGCACTGGATGCTATATTTCCAATAATGCAATTCAATAGCGTCTTTTGTTAGACCCCCCCCTGCCTGGAAAACTGTTTTCACAGGCTTATGACGACTAAACTGACCTTCATGTGTAAAATCTGTGGAGTGCCCCGTTACAACAAAACACATCAATGAGCCACACTGTTGGGTGGCATGCACGTCATTATTGTGAACACAGGGACTGTAGTTTAATTTCTTTCAACCCCACATAGACTGTCCTGGTGCCACAAATGTGTATAAATCCGCCACTGAAAATATTCCCCAAAAATGCACTATTTACTCCTGCTTGAGTAACATTTGATAACAGCGCCCAGCTTTTTCTTTTTTATCTTTTAAAGAAAGTATGTCTGTGTGACCCATTTTCAGTAGGAACAATTTGGCTCCACGGATTGGCATGGAGAAGTCTGGTGGCATTGAGAGAAGGACTGACACATTATTGATTTTGGTCTTTTCATGGGATTTGTTGACAATAAGAAAAATACTTAACGACAGCCTTATTTTTTACAATTTCAAACAGTATATAAAGGTTACAGTTACAGTTGCACTGCAATGCTGCATACATTATAATTCATCAGTTTCAGGTATCCAATTATATTCCAATTTTATAATTTAACACTGAAACTGAGCCATTCCCCCTGCCTTTGCCTATTACAAGGACCTTCACCTACACAGTATTTTATTTTACATTATGGTATTGCTCCTTCTAGACTACTGTCCTACTACTGGTAGATAAAGTGTGTAGACTATTCTCTCCAAATACTCCTGCTTATGTCTGAAGCTTCGCAGATAAATACATCATCATCTTTTCCTTTCTGCCACAGTCAGCCTCTTGCTAATGCCTCAGGGCCAGATGCTGAACCCCCCCTTCCATCTTCTTTCTCTTGGTCTGTTTTTGTCCCCACATCCCATTGTTCTGCCTCTCCTCTTCCTCCCTTTTCTCCTACCACTGTCCTCTTTTTACTCTTCATTTTCTGCTAGAAACTTTTGGCTTATCTACAAGACTCAGCCCTGCAGAGCTTTCTCCACGAAGGGAACACGTGTTTTCGATTCATGTCATTTGTTCGATTCATTAATGTGCACGAGGAGCCATGCACAGGCAAAATCATGACTTGCAGTCGTGTTGCACAGCTGTATGTGTGCCAGCACAATTCAACAGCAAACTATGTCACAAAAAGAGCAAACAAAAATTATTGACTGAATGGGGTTGGTTTTTTAAGCACATCTTACCACATGCGACATCTACAGACGCTTAAAACACCAGTTCCTTCTAACTGCCCTCAGTTACTCCCTGCCTTCATTTTCCCTCTACACCAGTGCTTTTGCATCTGTTTCTAAATGTTTTATCTCTAGCCCTCCATCTGTCCATCACACTCTCCCTCCTTTTTCTCCATCTGTCTGCATGGATCTTTTTACATATTTCACACTCCCTCTCTCTCAATCCCGACTTCCCAGAGCTATGGATGAAAAGTCTGGCTGGGAGTGAATTTTCCATGCGCCTCGATTAGGAATGTAAAAATGAAAATACCAATAACCATCAAAGAGACACTGGCAACTATTGTGTCCATACATGTTTGTGTGTGAGAATGAGAGAGGGAGTGATGGAAAAGGAGGGACAGAAGAAGGGAGCTTCTCCGTGTGACTGTGACTAAAGCCTTCGCATGTGTCTGCATATACGCAAGGTCATGCACTGCATGAGTTACAGTGTGTGTTTGACATCACAAGACAGCGTGCTTGACTGTATACTGGTTAAATGTGACTGAGGATGTGAGAATGAAAATGAGTAGACGTCTGCCTCTGTTCTCAGTAGTTGGACAACTCAGTCCTTTGCAGAAACTGAAACCTTTTGTGTTCTGGATTATTCACTGCAACACTTGCATGCTGAGTCTGAACGTGGACAGAAGTAGGTGTTTGAGTGCGTTCGTCATCCTCACTTCTATGTGTGCACGCTCCCACTTTTCAAGTGACGTGGCCCCCGTCTGGTGGGTATTTAACAAATTGCGGTTCATGGGTACTTACCTACTCATTGAAGCTTTCTCTGCACCCCCCACCACCACCTCTACCACCCCCTCTCCCCCCGTCAACACTCGCCTGTTGACGTGAGCCGTGTAACAATCCTTCCTGTTTCCATGACAACCACCTGCTGCTGTCCTCCCCTCATCTGTCTCTCCCTCCCTTTCTCCACTCACTCTGTTTCTCTCTCTCCCCCCTTTCCTCCCTCTCAGTTCTCTCCCTTCTCTCCGCACACTGTTGGTATTTCAAGGTCAAAGAGGGTCACAGCCAGATTGTGAGATATAGAAAAAGATAGGGGCGGCAAGTGGGGAAAGGAGAGCGATAACAATGGAAGAGAAGACAAACAGAGGGAGGCTGGAGGACAAAAATCCCCCAGACATTGGTATTGTTAGCACCTTAGACCTCAGACAGTTGCCTCATTCAACCTGTCTTGGCTCGGCGTCTTTCCTGCACTTATCATAACCTCATTTCGCGTCAACCTTGAGCCAAAATGGCCGACAACAGGTTGCATTCTGCCATAGCTGGGGGTTGCTATTGTGGCAAGCCTTATCTGCCCTGCTGCTTGAGCTGAAAACAAGACAAGAGCGGTGCAGGCAACCAGAACATGTTTGTGCTCGATAAAGCAGAGCATTGGACGAGCCACATTAAGCAGTAACCAACCGAAAAGCTCCCTGTTCGTGGCTTGAAACAACACACTAAATTAGCTCGCTGCCATGTTACGGTTTTTGCAAGAGCATATTGACCTTTTCATGATGTATGATAAACAAGAATCGACAAGGGAAACAATTATTCATAAAAAGTAAATAATCATTTTTTGTTTCTGTCAGTTGAATAATGGATGAAATGTTCACAATTTTTTTGTCTTTCGAATAAATGATCTTCTTCTTCCAGCACTTTTTGTGTGATGTGGAACTTTTCTGAGGGAGTGTCCGTGTCAGCTAATGTGGTAGCACGTTACGTTAATTGCCACTGAGATAAGGTTGAAGCAGTAACCTTGCTAGCCCCGGGGAGAAGATGAAGCTTGACGTATGGATCAGCCAGCCCATTGGAGTCCATGGCTTTCAGTCCCTGCAAACGCAAGCAGACATGCACACACACACACACACACACACACACACACACACACTGTAGTGTCAAAGGTGACGTCATCCTGCCCAATGTAAAAGACAGTAAATATGACAGACCTCCTCTGCTGTAATTACATCTCAATAGCAGATCTGGGTGTTTCTTTCCACTATTTTCTAGCCTCCTAGACCCCTTTGTGTTGTCCTCAAGGGAACCGTTCAGTGAGATTTACATAATTGACATCATGTGACAGTACACAATATATAGTACAAAGCCTGTGTCCTTGTACGATGGCCATATCAAATGTGTCTGCCACACTACAGCAACGGGGCAACATTACACAACATTTCGTAGTGCCATGAGATGATTTTGTCTTGTATAGACAAGCTGCTGAGGGTGTGTGGCGAACACTTTACTTCTTAAAGGTTGAGAGAAAGCAGGCTGACGTCTAGTGCAAACGTAAAAGGATTACAGGAAAATTGTATTCATTGGGCCTTCAAGGAGGATTATGCAACCATAGTCACACACAGACAGACAGAAAGACAGACAGAGGGCTGTTTATATGACGAAGATATTGGAATTGTGTGTACCTTTGCCTTGTGAATAGTACAATGAAGACAGTTGTTTTCCTGATCAAAGAGCAGGTTGAACTCCAACGTTCCCAGGTAGGCTGAAAACAACACAAACCAAGGCAATTACTACCAGTCAAGGGACAGACACGCTCAGTCACACACACACACACACACACACACTCAAAAGCTCTGAGTCATATTTGTAGCAGATGGCCTCTTAAAAACATGACTCTGCTTAATATGAATTGATCTGTCTTGTTTGATTACTGTTTGGGAATGAGCAGAAACTTGCAGGCTGAGTCCAGCTTTTGCGACATTGTCTTATAAATCATTGGAGGCGGCGTGTCACATAAAGTGGGAGTGACAAACACTTTTGGAAAAATGCTTGACTCCACAATTACTCTGAAAGCATATGTTGTGCTTCTGATGAAAATGCAGAAACCCCTTTTTCATTGGAAGTGTTGTTTTTCTTCTCTATTGCTCAGCAATTTTCACACAAGTAAACAGGCACACACAAAGCAAACACACGATACCCAAGACAACTTTTCCACCATAAAACTTTGTTCACCCTCCTCAGAACTCACTGTCTTCGTCATCAGAGTCGAGCACCTCCTCCCTGTCCCCGCCGTTGCTCTCTCTTCTCTCCCCATCCTTGTATCCTCCACCCGTCTCCCCGTTGAAAGTCTCCTCTTTTAGGATCTTCTTCTCCCTCGGAGGCGGTGGTGTGCAAGGGTAGTCGTGGAAACGCGGGAAGAAGTCTGAGATCTGTGGGATGGGGAGAATGGGGCCTGGGCATACGTTGATGGCAAAGTGCTCCTGCATAGAGATCTTGACCGGCGAGGGAGGGGGCATAGCGGTGGAATGGGGCATCGCCGAGGGGGAGGTGGCGGATGAGGAAGGGGTGGAGGTGGAGGAAGGGGGGATGGCCAGGTGGGAGGTGGAGGGGGGCGGTGCGGGTTTGGAGACGCTCATGTGGACTGTCGAACGGGACTGTGGGATGACGGGGGTGAGACGGAGAGAAAAATGAATGAGAATGACAAAGAGAATAACAGCAGGGATCATAGCAGAGGGGAGGAACAAGAGGTTCAGAACTAGAAGAGAAAAACAAAACAACACAGTCATATCCTCCGCCTCCTCTCAATCTCCAACTTTTCCCTTACTGTGAGTTTGCACAGCAGCAGCAGCAGAAGCAGCAGCAGCAGCAGGGGTCACTTCTATTCAAGGCGAGTCAACGTTGGCAATATGTTTAAATTCACAGCACATCTGAAACCTCCTGGAGAAAACTGAACTATGTGTCTGTTTTCATCGGCTGACGCAAACCTGACTTCTCAAAAGCTAAAATAGAATTTGCCAGAACCTTTGGCACTTCAAGTGTGACTCACACATTGTGTCAGCACACCAAGTCAGTGCTCTGAATTAATATTCAAATGTAGTGCTGTAAAATATGAACAAGTGATGTCACTTGTGTATCTGCACTTCATTCTAATCCTTCCCTTATCGCTCTCATTCACTCCTCTCTTTCTCTCTCGTCTAGAAGTCCCCTGAGCAATATTTACATAATACTATTTGAAGCCTTTCTCAGTCCTTAGCATATTTGTCACTAAATGAAATGAATAACTGTTACCAAACTCCAACCTCGTTAAGCCATATGCTATCATTTCCTATTTCCCTCACAGTAATTAACAGAGACTGAAGACATGTTTTCTCGTATGCACTCCCACAGTGCCCCGGTGTCTTTATTATTTTAAGAACTAGTTTGATTTCAGTGATCAAAGAGACAAACTTCAAACCGAGATGTGACAATCTTTCCTTTGTTTACTGGTGCTGTCCCAGATTAAAAATGGTAAATTGTTAAAGACAAAAAGTAGAGAAAAACTCAACCCATACAGCCATCAGATAACAAAAAGGATATCATTCACTGATGCCACTAAATCACCACTGCTACGTAGGCAGGTCGTCTGAGGATGCATGACACATGTCACCCCACTTTATATTACACATGTCCATCATGCCACTGCTGTTTAGTGTCAACTTGTGACCTCTGCCCCATTATCCCCTGCCTGTGTTTAACATATCGTCATGATTTTCGAGTCTGGTCTTTCACCCCAAATGAAATTATTTTGCTCTTTTAGTTTTTGACTGATCCATCTGTTATGTGGACGCAAATGACTAGCTTCATCAGAGTACAGCGACTCTAGGGCTACAACTGATGGTTATTAATTTCCTTATCGGTTCATCTATCTTCTTTTTGAAGGTTAACTGATTCATTGTTTAGTTAAAAAAATGTCAGAAATTAGCAAAAAATGAGAGAGCCAAAGCTGATGTTTTGTAAATACTTGTTTTGTCTGACTAAGAGTGCAGAAGATATTCCATTTATAATAATATAAAAACAAAGAAAAGCAGCAAATCTTCCTATTTAAGAAGCTGAGAATGATTGGTATTTTGCCAGTCGCTCATCAAAATGAATGGTTAATTTCCACCACTGTTGTGACAAATGCTGTTAAATCAGCGGGGTTTGCCTTTGCAACAGTGTCATTTGTGCTAAATTGATTTCATTATGTGTTTAAATGATCTTGTATGTCCTCCTGCATGCTGTCATATGGAGTATGCATGTTGCCAATAGATTCTCTGACTCTTGTATTAGCTGTACATAAGCCACGCCAAAATCTGAATCTGAACAAAACAGGTACTGGGGGGATTCCTCAGAGCAGGTGAGAATACTAGGATTTTGTTTGACTTTGTTTACGTCAGTATTGCTATAACTCACCTCTTGTGCATCATAAACACATACTGACTCTCGCATACAAACATGTTTATATACTGAACACACTGAAGGTTTTGTGAATCAAGACAATACACCATCCCAGAACAAAACCTAACACAGTTGTAAACTCTTTCCCTCCTTCCTCACTATCCTAAGTTACAGCACTTAAACAGACTCTCTCTCTCTTGCACTCTCTCTCTCTCTCACACACACACACACACACACACACACACACACACACACACATGCATGCATGCATGCACAGACACACACAGACACACGTGCACGTGTGTTAAGACCCTACCCACAGATAAAGACCCCAAACTGCCTTGTCCCATCATCAATACCTACACTCATTTAGTCACACATACTGTTCTTATGTAACAACACCCAAATTCACTGCTTGGGTACCCACGTACAAATGATCACTTGCAGCATGTTGCTTACAAACTCAGTCGCTCTCACCCCTCTTCCATACAGATACACGCACATGCCAGCACATGTGCACACACACACACACACACACACACTCACCAGCACAAATATAGCCAACCACAAATACGTACCCAGGGACAGTCTTCATCTGTGCCAGCACTCCATCTTGCCTGCTTTCATGTCCTCTGTCTCTCTCACACTGAGGAGCATGCAGACCAGCTTCAGAGTCAATATATCTCTCTGTACTCTCTCTCCCTCTCCTTTTCTCTCCCTGTCTCTGCTCATTTGCTCTCCTCCTCTCCTCTCCTCCGTCCCTCCCTCTTTCCCGTCCCCTTTAGTTGTGACGTATCTGGTTAAAACCCCCGTCAGTCGTTTGCAGACTGTGCATAGTGGCGTCACTCATTTTCTCAGCAGTGGGGAGATTTCAGGAAACCCGGGAAAAAGAGGCGTGAGAGAGTGTGTGTTATGCTGGTGCTGGTGGTGGGTGAGGTGTGTATGCAGGCTGGGGTGCTGGGAGGGGGGGGGAGGGGGGTCTTCAAAGAGAGAGAAAGTCACAGACAGACAGAGCAAGACGAAGAGAGACAGATGAGGAGACAAACCGACATCATAAAGACACACAGATAAACACAAAGAGACACCAGCAAAAACAAACACACACACACACACACACATATATACACATATATATATATATAGACAGTGGATGGAGAGGAAAATGGGTGTGAAAACAGTGAACGCACAAAGAAGGAAATATTGCCCTGGGATAAGGGAAAAAAATCCACCAGCTGAAGGACAGAGAGAGGAAATTAAATTCAACATGTTGACTGAGCTGAACAAAATACTTTGCCAGCCATACAATCACACTGCCAGATTACTTTGTGTTGGCTATGACTATGGCCAATATCAGCCAAGCATATGTGTATTTGTGTGTGTGTGTGCGTGTGTGTGTGCGTGTGTTTTGTCTGTAGGCGTCCAACTGTGGCAGCCCTCATAGTATCGGCTGACACCTGCCACAGTAATAAAATGAATCAAACAATACATCAATAACAGTGGACTGGTGCAGGGTGACACTGCAGTAAATCATTGGTGGACACAAGAATGTATGGATGAATGAGAAGGAGCAGGAATGGATGCATGTGTGTTCGAAAGACAAATATTGAGTGTTTAACATGTTTTGTTTGGGAAACTGTACGATTAAATACAATAAATTTCCATATTATCTATGTCTGTGATTGGTGTTGACAGAACTTTTTACACAGCGCATCAGCCCCAAATCCCCAATAAGTCAATTTGGATTTCTGTTTTTATAGCAGGTTGTTTATGAGAGGTATAACCCAGAAATAAACCCATGTGAGTAGCCCATACCATACCAAACATGGAGTGTTTCCTTATTTGGTGTAATAACTATGATTTATTTTGTCACCTTCATCAGATGTTTGTAGCAAAGGGAGGGGTTATAATGTAAATGATTTTCTACTTGTGGGGTTTTTTCAGATCAGTCACAGACACAAATATCTAATGAGGAAAAAATGGTTGATTTTGCAATTATTATTATTATTATTATTATTATTATTATTAATATTATTCAAAAGTAAAAGTAGGGTGTGTGGGATCCCAAACAAAGAGGAAATTAAGCTTAAATTAACACATGGGTGAAGGAAGAGAAATCAAAAGAATTTAAAGGAAAAAGTATGAGAAACAAAGTCGATAAAAAACATCATGAAAAAACTAGTAGAGAAGGTGAACTAAAAACACAATCCCGTTGTCATGTATAGCCAGAGAGTTCCTTTTTATTACAACACATGACAGAAAACATGAAAACATTTCAATGACATATTACTGGTTGGAAAACCATCACATCACTAATTGATAACTTTGTCATTTTCCATGGTTGAAAAGTAACAGATGAACAACAACAAGCCCGGTCAATTAAATTAATGCTCTGGTCAGCTGGAGAAAGGACTGGGATAAATACATGTGGAGACACATGCTCGTCCATTTGTAAACACTTTGATTAACTTTAGACATCTCATTACTATCAGCATCACCTCATCAATATTGCGTTAACAAACCATTACACTGTATATTCATTAATTTACAACATGAGGGCTAAACGAGTTGAAATGAGATAAATGAATGCTCAATCTACCGATGCCAAACTATCTATCTATAAATAGATGCTTTAGACATGGGCTACGTTCGTTAAGTGGCTTGAAATGAATGCAGAAGTGCTGTTGAAGTCCTCTCACGGTCTGCATGGGGTTGGTTTCTACAGACCTGCTTATCCCTGGTTTAAAAAAAAAAGCACACGTGTGCGAATGTACATAGGTGAGCGCCTGTTCCACCCACAGCAGCAGTTATCAGACAGCTGCAGGGCTCTCACAGCTGACCTGCTGACCACCGAAACTCTCAAACGCTCTCCATGTGGCTGGGCACCCAAGAGACACACTGTACTCTACCGAGAGGGCTGCGACTGCAACCTCAACGCGTTTAGGTCAGTGGTGATTTACACCGAATTACTGATTCTTGAAGTACTTTTGTAGGGTTTGGTTAACCAGAATTACCCCGTAGAATTCTTAGTTATCCTTAGTGGTATCTTTCCATTTTCATAGCTACAACTGAGGACACTGAGGTCACGCCTCCTGTTTTCTCTCTGGGTTTTGGTGAAGTTAAGGTTTGCATTTTTAGACTCAGCCAACACCAGATTCAGCAGATTTTTATTCTTGGCAGCATGATGAGAGCTTTTAAACAGAAGGTGGTCAATTTTGTTGGGGAATGAAATGTGAAAAAAAAACAATGTAATTTGTTACTATACAATATACATACAGTACCAGTCACAATTTTTGACACACTTTCCCATTCACTTGAATGGGAAGTGACTGGTACTGTTCACAACATTGTTTTTTCCTACAGGTTAGTTAGTTGGGGTTATTAGTAGCTGTTGTTTAAATAAAAATTTTTTTTTTGCTTTAAAAGTATTTCAAAAATTCGGGCTATGGTCCTTTATCTATAGTAGTCAGGTAGATTGTTATAGTTTGTTTGTTTTGCTACAGCAATGAGTCTACCCAGAAACAGTGTCTGAGTTACTCTGGACAACCTACAGACCCCGAGATAATCCTTCATTCCACTCACACCTGTCCAAGCAGGGACTGTAGGTAGAACAACACGTTACGGAAAATGATGTACAACGTATGGGAGTATGGGAAAGGAAAATGACGTCAACAGAGGACTGAATGTCAAAATACTCATTTCAATACAATGTCAATACAATGATGACAATTTACACACAATGTTTCGCCCGCATAATAACAATTCCTAGCTGGTCTTCACTTTCCTCCAACCAAAAACCCTTTAGCAATGTAATGTAACATTGACAATGACATTTATTAATCAATCAATTAAGTAGTAAAGTGACTATCAAACAGTGACAATGTCCTTCAAGTGACTCACACGCTCAATAGGTTCTGAATGGAAAGGTGACAACATCATAACCACAGATTGACAATGAGGTGAGTGAGGTAGTAAGTACATTCGACAGGCACAGGCTCAATTGATAATGTTTTCCATTCACAGTGAAACCAAACCACATGGATTTGTCCGGTTTAGCGTGTCCAGGCCAGTTCTGAGTAAGAAACGCAATCAGTTGTGCTTGAAGAATGAAGTCTGGACAATAGCGCAGCAGTATTGATCTTTCTCAGGGGTAAACATTAGGTAGCCTGTCAGATGGATATTTAACACAGTGGCATTGCCCATGAGCTGACAACGGTAAATGATAGTCAGTGGCATCCAATAAAAGAAAAGGATTCAAACCAGAAGAGTGAAGTCTGATGATGAAGAAGTATGAACGAAGACAGACGCATTCAAAATATTGTTTAGTAACACTGCATTGTTTGCACACACACAAAAATCACAAAACCTACCTCAGTGACAAATAACAGAAAGCAAAAAATTTTAATAATTTGAATCCATCCAGCTGCCATACGTCCCTCAGCCTCCATGTCAGCATGATTAAAGCATTCACGCCGCTCATGAAATATAAATAATAAACAATCTAGAATGAGAGAGAGAAAGCGAGAGAGAGAGAGGGATTGGTGGGAAGGCGGGAGAGTACGACCAATTTGTGGAGGAGCATTCATCCAGTCCTTCTGCATGGCAAGATAATCTCCTCCCATTACTACAGCACAAAGCAGTGCAGGTTTTCCATTAAGTGTACAACCACAGCCTCCCCAGCCTCTCAGCCAGCCATTAGCTCTGAGATTAAGTAAACCTCTATTTACATACTGTAGCACTTGTGCATGCTGAATCCTTCAACATCTGGCACCACGCAAGGTGGGAAATTGAATACATTTTCTGATAAAGATCAAAGGAAACGCTCACCCTATGCTACACTCATCTTTGAAAGTATGTGCAGACTTCTCTTGAATTCCTGAGTTACTTCTCTGCTTCTATCACAAAAAGCTATGCTGAGTGTGTGCTTTAAGAACCTGCATGGTAAAGGCAAAACTGAAACTAAAAATCATTCTTGATACAAAATCATATATCATGGGTGTTTGTTTTGACTTGTGTACTTATTTCATCAAAATGGTCCAAAAACAAGACGTTAAATTGGATCTAGTTTCATGCAG
This sequence comes from Nannoperca australis, assembly GCA_036023655.1. Lineage (NCBI taxonomy): Eukaryota > Metazoa > Chordata > Actinopteri > Centrarchiformes > Percichthyidae > Nannoperca > Nannoperca australis. The sequence goes on along the minus strand of JAVQJD010024381.1, from coordinate 44,516 downwards.
CGACACCTTTCCCTACATTGGTGTCTCCCAGTTTTGTTTTAAGACTACTGTCAGGCAGTTAACCAGCTGTGGTGTCAATGTTAGCTGTTAAAATACGTTACTCTGTGACTCTGTATTTTACTTGGTGTCATGTTATTCCAGAAGTAACATAGTCTCCTTTTAAGAAGTGAAGTATATACATCTCCATGAGCGGCAGGATGTTTCCTAATAAGAGCAAGATGTGAATGACTCTGAATATCTGACTTCAGTGACATTTGAATTCAGGAGAAGAATCGACAGTCATCGCATCTCACAACGGCGTCCATCAGAAGGAACTGAATGAATTTAATAGGTTGGGATGTTGGCGAGTGCATTTTTTAACAGGTGGCTAGTTGTTGATGTTCCCCCGGGGTGGCAGTTGGTGTCACAGGTGCTGCTCGCGCTCCACATCACTCTGCTTCGGGGGGAATCGTTGGTCGTGTTGGCAGAGAGTGCTGTTCTGTCAAGGTGCATTATTCTTTTCACCACGCACCACGTCCCCCAACTTCAGCCCCGCATGGCTTCTGGTCTCGCACAAGAAGCAGCTCCCTCTGTTTACCACAATCATCACCTTCCTCTTTCACCTTTCGCTCATTTTATCAGTCTTTCTCTCTCTTTCTTCCTCGGAGGGTTGTTCAAACGCAAAACAGATCCCATTAACCCTACCTGTGATTTGTCCTTAACTCTGACAAGCAGGGGCGCAGGCAAAAAGAACAGACGTGTGGGGTTTATAAAAAAACATCTAAATTCATACATACAATGTCACTGAACAAGTTTTGATTTTTCTAATGTTTTGTGACAGGCCCAGCCAGCAATGCAAAAGAAAGAATGACCCCTGTCAAATAAAATGACAGATTGACAGAATGATATTCCCTCAGGTTAAATGTGTTATTTCATTCTTTGTTTATTTCTCCTTTTGCCCTTTTTCGGTTTATGTGTTCTCTTGGAGAAAATGGATGGAGTCCCTCTAACATTTACGTGATGTTGTTTTGGTCTCAATTCCATGCTTTCATATAGCAACTTACCATGTGGTTGAGTTAGTAACATGCACTTGGATTTTGGGATGGGGGGGCGGGGGGCAGGTAAGTCATCAGTGTTACTATATTTCTTGTTTTCTCTCCTATGATGCTGAATCACTCTCTGGCTGACGCTGATCTCCAACCAGCCTGCTGTTTCAACTCCGAAGCAAAACTCAGCACTAACACAGCCCCATTATTTGCCACTGACCCAATTAGATCCTGCATAGATCCTGTAATACATATTTTTCTCTCTCCTCTCTTTCTCTTGTTCACCCTTTGCTTGTTTTTCCTCTGCTCCCTTTGATGAATGGCTTTGCTTTTTAGGACAAATGACAGCTCCGTGATTAATTGTGTATGCTCTTTTACTCTTCAGCCTTCTCACTTCTTCTTCCATTTCAATTTCAGTTTCTCACCCTGTGTAACTAGAAACATTCTCTCTTCACCTGGGTTTGCCCCATCAGCATATTCCCATAAATAAAAGAGGGGGAGAGGTTGAGATGGAGCGTAGAGGGGTGGAGGGAAGTGGGGCCCAGAGGCAGGGCAGTGGGCATGTGCGAAATGGATGGAGAGGGAAGGGGAGAGACAAGCCAACTGCTCCAGATCAGGAGTGTGAAGGTGACTGCAGAGAATAAGACATGGAGAGAAAGAGATAAAATAAAAGAGAAATGCAAATGTATAAGAGCAGAAAATAGACAGAGAGAATATGCAAAATAAATAAATAAATGAATTAAAACAGCCTGAATCTGAGATAGATAGATAAGAGCAGGGGGGAGACGTGGATTAAAAAAGCCAGAGAAACAGGGAGGAATTGACAAGACTGATGAATAAAAAGGTGTATTGTGTGAGGATGTCGGAACCGTTTCCACAATGAAATCCATGAACTAAACCTTCAGTTCCTTTCATAATTTGAAGAACAATGCCCCCACCCCTCTGTCACACAGTAAAAGGAGTCTAAATGCAGTGCATGACAGCAGTGCAGGAGATGAAAGGGTCAAGCAGGGACGTATTGAAATAGCAGTGATTGTAGCGAGGTGTGCAGCCAGTGCCCCGTGGCAGGACGTCGTGCTGTGCTTAATGAGGCAACAGTGCAGGCAATTAGTTCCTGATATGACATTATCAGTCACCAATAAGTGAACACACCATTAAACACGAGACCTCTCCAACAGCCTCTCATCTTGTGTGATGAAAGTGTGAGGCATTGCATTATGGTTTGTTTGTAGCGTTATTGTTGCTAGGCTAGCGAGTGTCTTAAAGTCCATTTATAGTGTGTCTCTTAGAGTTAGACAGCCCTAAAAGTGTTTAATTAGCCAAGTTCTACCTGCAGGAGTTTGTGACGACTCATGTAATGCGTTTTACTGCCACAGATACACACAAATAAATTGATGATGAGTGAACACGCATGCAAAGCATTTCCCGACGTCAACTGCAGAAGCACACCAGGCACCAAATCATTTTGTCACACAGCCAAAAACAAACAGACAGTTACAAAAATGTTTGAGAAAATCATTTTGACCGCTTCCAAGAGCCTGACAGGAGTGTTGCGTTATGCTTTAATGGAAGTATTTCATTCAGTTTTTCTTTTACGTCTTATAATTAGAACGTCATCTAAAACTTGGTTCAGTACATTAGATGTCTTGTCTCTCTCTGCGCTTAATCTATTTGGAATTGAGCATATTACATGACTCCACCAGGGCTTTCACGTTCATGAAATTTCATTTGACGATTAATTGTCAGATAATTGTGGTTAACGATTTTATTGTCTTTTTCTGTTCACTTTTACCACTATTATGGTGTTAGCTCCTTTGATTGCCACCATTTTGCTGCAAATTGGACAAATTGCCACCTTCAAGTTATTGGGCTCTCCTTCTTTATTTGGTTGCAAACTGAAATGTGCCCGCAGCATAGAAATGTTGCAGTTCTTTGCAAAGAAATGCCAATAAATCTTCAAATAGTTTGTGCCTTCTGAAACCTGAAATCTGTCCTCTCTCGGTCTGCTGCACACACTTTTAAATGGCTTGTTCTTAAACTGTTGTGAAGGCCTACCTAATGTAATGGAAAAGTGGTTTAAGACAGTTAATTGAAGTAAAAGGACACTTGATTTTATTTTCAAAAGTTAATATGCACAAAGCCAATTTTTTCATCTACAATTTTTCCATAAATTCACAAATTACAGAAGCTGGATGGAAGCGACAAAATTTGGCAACATTTCCATAATAACATAACATAATAAAAATGTCACACTCACTTGCTTTTGAGTTTAACAAATAGACCCACATTTGTCAAATAAATATAATGTGTGTGAATGTGAATATTACACATCAGCTGTTTGGTACGATTACATTACACAATTACTATAAACTTTCTGAAATTAAAGGATCTCTCTGAAAATGATCTCCAGCATAACTTTCCCCAGAGGTGTCAAACACACTGCTGCAGGGGCGACTCTCTGCTATAAATAAAGAGATCCATTATTGGCACCTCTCTGTCATCATCTTGCTTCAGAAAGCAAGAAATATGGTCTCATATGAGTTGAAACAAAATAAGCTGCCCGATAATAGTAAGGTCTAGACAAGCTAAGCTCTTTTATTCCACGTTTTTCTTCCTGATATTGAACCTCGTGCTCAGATACAGTTTAATTGCCTCAACCCAGTGACATTTGTAACATTGGCTTAAAATGCCCTTGATTGTGGAATCTAACGATTCTGTAAAATGATCAGGGTCAGCTCAAATAATAGCAATCAGGCGATCATGAAATTATTTCTACAGGCCTAAACTTGAAACAACATCCCAAGTGATAGCATTTTTTACTATGCTTCCCATCCCGAGGTTCAGGATGGAAACCTGCACCTCCAGTGTCATAGTCCTGCACTTAGTTTTGCATTTTGACAGAAGTGTACAAGTACAAAGAAGCTGTAAATTTATGTAATTTCTAGGAGTCAGGATTGGAAAAATGTCTCTTAAATCCCTGCATCTGCACAACATATTGCCTCATAAGCAGCTTTTCCAAGATTTGGCCTCATGCTGCTCAACACTGCAACACTGCTTCCAGCCATTCCAAACCAAGCCAAACACAAAAGTTGATTTCCACAAGTTAACAATTTAAAGGTCTACACTCCATTGGGAGCTGACTGGTGCATATAATGTGACAACATTATTGCACTCCCTTGTCTTTTTCTGTGAAGGTAAGGGGGTGAAATAAGTTTCCACTTCTTCCAAAAAGCAAAGCGCTAAATAAGGGCTTTGGTTGGACACGCTAAGCATATTTGAGCGTGGCGAGGGTTTGATCGCACAGGGGAATAGGTTCCTCTGCGGTTTCCCTGCCTGACTGGGCAAAGAACAGGGAAAGAGAGAGGGAGGAAGACAAAGTGTGAGAAACAGAAAAAGGGGGAGTATAAAAGTAGCATAGACAAAGCATAAAAATTAGATTATGCCTTACCTGCAGTTTCTGTTTTCTCATGAGCACTACAAAGTTTTTTTGCTCTACTTACTGGTCGTCTACCTATTTAAAATAGAGTTGCTTCAATAGACCTACAAGTCATGTCTCTGTAAAATTACAACATATTTTTTCATTTAAATGACAAAGCAGACAAGATTTAGCATTTTTGTGCATTTTGAAGCGAGTTGTGACATTTACAGCAGTCAAAGGTTGTGCAGGAGGTTTGTCCAGTGAAGTGAGACAAAGTTCAGACACTGACCGCTGCAGAGCAAAGCAAAATGCCAAGGAGAGGAACAACAGAGTTTGGAAGGACGGATACACCTCTTTGATGGCCAGAGGGAATGAAGATGTGTCATTTATGTTAGTTTTATCAAAAAAAACACCTGATATCCACAATGAGACCAAGTTAAAGACAATTCTGTTCACAGGTTAAACTTAAAGTGTCCTTTCAGCAAGAGTAGCAAACACGTTTGAGACAAGTCGATGAACAGTGTGGCGTTCAATAGGAAACGGCCCCTGGGACATGAAATCCCTCTCCAGGCTTTGCCTGGCTTAACTAACAAACAGCAGTGAAGAGTGAAGGAAACGCTCTGCGATGAAAGGATGGACAGCACAAAGAGGGAAGGATTGTCACTCTTCAGCTGTCTTTATGTACAGCACACACACACACACACACACACACACACGCACACACGCACACTTACCCATCACTGCCAAGACAGCTTTACAAAGCGTCTTTAGCTTAAACCCCAAAAAGTGAATTGACTGTCATTATACTGGTGACATTTAACATCCCATGCGTCAGTGTGTGGACTTCTGTCACTTCTGGTGACTTCTCTACATTTTTTTTTTCTAACTTTAATTCTCCCCTGGTTAAATTAATATTTGTCACTGAATATACAGAATATATTATTCATTTGCTTTCTCCGACACTTCAAATAATATCCACTAAACATCCAAAGATGCCATGGTTTAACAGCTGCCACATTATGCATGCATAACGTGCACATTTTCTAAATGTCAAATGCATAATTGTATATATACTTCCACTAAACTCAGTGTGGAAAAAACTACAGCTCCCATGAAAACGTACAAGCATGGCACCATTAAAAATTCACCAACACTCAAAATGTCTACATCATTCAGTCCTCTCTGTTGTTATTACAGACATGTCTGAGAGGACCACGAGTCGCCTCTTCTGTTAAGTTGTGACGTTTACCTCGCAAATGTCTAGGGCTCATGGGAAATGGCATCCATTAAAAGGCAACTACAAAACATAAAAAACAACTTTATTAAAGCATTTTTCAAACAAATTCCATCCTTGTCTTAACATATGAAGCGAGCCACACAACGCACTGTTGAGTAAGACTACAGTTTCACTTCGGCTCTCTATATGCATGCTATTTAGTCAGACCCAACTCACCAACAGAGGGGAGCTCAAAACTGAATTCTTATTGAATAACACACATTTATTTTTTAATAATACAGAGCAAAAGTAATACCATGGCTCAATCTATGGCCAGTCTTAATGTTATCTCTTCACGTTGGTATAATGTAATATATGTTCCGTTTGTCTCGTGCGTTTGTGTTCTGGCCAGAAAGGAATAAATGTTTCCTTTTGTTTCTTTCTCAGAAGCCTGTAGCACAATTTCTGACTCAGACCTATAGGAGCCGCATTACTTTGTCCTGTTCGCTTTTAAATGTGTTCACATTCAGTAGTTTCTTTTTCAATGACATTGGAATTTCAGACTGTGGAAACATTGACTAGAATTTGAAATCAACCTCTGTGGGTTTGACAGTGATTATCTGTGAAACATGCGTCTGTAATGATTGACCCACAAGTTGGTCGATGCGGGTTAAAAAGAATGAATGGTTTTGCATCTTGAATCTAAAGTAATTCAAATCAAAATAGATTGAATGTAAATGAATCTAGGTTGATAGAATGGCTCATCTGCCTCCCCAACATATCTGCAGTAAGAAAATATCACTGCCCTTTTGTTCTTGAGGACAGATGCAGCCATCTCTAATCCAGACATATTTAGCTGGATAATCACCTTTGATTATATAATCCTCAGGTTAGGCTGGGCTTCATACAATAGAGATACACCTCATTCACATCTCTGAGCCAAGACAAACAAGGAGAACAATCAGATTAAATAGAATAAAGTAATCTATTTCTTTCCTTTCTTTTGGTGGCTGAACAAGGTAAGCTCAAATAAAAGTGTATTTTGCTGTACTTATGATTTGTAGAGAAGCGTCAGCTTGTTTTACTCTTCAATGTTTAATAATAAACACAACAACTTAATAAAATTAACTTGAATCAGCTATGGTTCATCTGTAGTGAGTGAGCCTTGTGCAGAGCATGTTTGAGGTAGCTCACAGTCTAATGAGACAGACAGCCGTCTCTTCTCTGCTTTATAATATTTGATTATCTGGATCTCAAGTATATTTTGCTGTACAAGCCAGCAGATGGCCGGCCCACTGTTTGTATTTGTTTTGGTTCAATATTTGTGCCCCTGTTGCTTGCTACAATGCAGTCACATCAACAGACTTATATAAACCAGCTCTGATTATCACACAGGCGAGGAGGGAGAGGTTGTGATTAGACAAGAATTATACAAAGCAGTAATAAGGAGATTGTTGCAAATGAAGAGACAGGAAAAGATGTCGTGGAATGGAAAATATCAAATTCTCGCCCTCTGTTCCCTACCTATCTGCACCAATACAGAAGGCGACAGTCTCATTTCACAGCTGTGACATGAAATCAGTGCTGGGGGGGATGAAGGAAGGGGGACAGTTGTGATGTGGAGGAAGTGGTGGAGAGGTGTTAAGATAGGTGAAGATAAGATGGAGTGCCAGACCCGATTGCATTACTATCGGTTGTTTATGGATCAGATACAGGCTGGTTTGGCCCTCTGGGATTGATTGTCTTCTGACTGGACAGCAGGCGAGTGGAAAGATAATATGAAAACAAAGAGAAAACAGGGCGAGTACAAAGACGGGTGAAGTTTCACCTGAACTCACAGCCAATCTGAGTGGAGTTGTGCATGTTTTTTTTCTTCTGTGGCTTTGTATGTTATGTCTGCCAGCGAGATTCATTTTGATCCCATTTGCTTGTCTGTTTGCCCGGTAACTGGAAGGGTATCTTGAAAACCATTTAACAGATTTCAATAACATTATGTGTAAATTTAGGCCATGTGCCAGGGAACAAGTTATTATTATTATTATTATTATTATTATTATTATTATTATTATTATTTTTACAATTTTCTGTGAATATAGAAAAATATAAAATGCTTAAAGGGGAACTCCACCAACACATCAAAGTCTGTTTTACAGGTGTTGGGCAGTACAACTGCATGCGTGGAAAACAATTGTATACAGCCTTTTGTGGTTCCAGAGGAAGCTGCACAAAGTCTTGTTAACTGCTTCAAGTGATGTCACTTGAGTCAGCGTGGGCTGGGTCTGACTACAAGTGTGAAGATGAAGGGTGTGGAGTAAAAAGAAGTGAGCTTACTAGATCGTGAACTGTTGGTGTTTTTGTTGAATTTTGGGTAATGTAGGTGCCAGATTTTGACATGGTAGAAGAATGCATGGAATAAAAAAGTCATTATCTCTGGTAATGCTGCATTGATTTTGATCCTTTTTCCCTTTTTTTTTTTTACTGTCAATCATGAATCCAGCAATGTTTGAGTACTCTCTGTGTGGCCATTTCTAATAACTATAATAAATAATCCCTCAGTATAATAATACGACCTGTGTTCCTGTTTTACTGACGAAGACCTCTAGTTCCTGTGTGAATTATGGCTCTTGTCTGTCAGGGGCAGAGCCTTCCCTAACTTGATCCAAACCTAACCAACCCTTAACCATAGAGGTTGCAGAACAAATCAGGAACACACTATCAATCCTGATGACAGGGTTGTCAGATAAGAAAACACTATATGCTATTAAACTGCCATTATTCTTCAATGCATTTGCATCCAAACTAGTACATATCAACTGTAAGCGATCCAGCAAAATGTGTTAATATTCATAGTGTATGTGACGTTACAGGAACATCATCAACATTAATGGCCATAACATACGAGTGTGACTCACTTGACATTTTGCATGATTCATCAATGTACAAAGCCCAAATTTTAGACCCCAACAGGATTTAGGTATTCTTCAAAAATCATGACCACTATCATCCAATCAGCATGATGTCTATCGAAGTGTGTATTTTGATGAAGATTCACATCCAGATGCAGAAATAGAAATGTTTTCTCAAAATGACAGATTAAAAGGATTGTGCAGCCTTGGTGGCGTAATGACCTCTCTGAGTGCTTTCTATTTTCTCTCAGTTTTGTGTGTGTTGTATGTGGGGTTTGTTTGTATGACATGTGCAGTGAATCTCAGCACCCTTCACTCCAGTGGCTCCTGTGATATATATTTAGAATAACCACTTAGTGTTTAACCCCTAATGCTCCAGCCGGGCCCATTTACCTCCTACCACAACATTGCAGGTCTCCTGTGCAGCGCGCTCTCCATCATCTACTGTGTTTGTTGTGTTTGTTTTAGCCCAGTCCACCTGGCCCTCCATTTCATTACTTCAATTAACGCGATTAGGATCTAAAATTGCTTGTGTCGGCTCGGTGATTGACAGCAATTGGCCACTTAGGGAGGAGAGCTGCAGACACACACAGTGCTGCTCAATGGCTTGTGTAGTGAAACGCCCATGTGTGCAGTCTGTGTGCAGTCTGTGTGTGTGTGTGTGTGTGTGTTTGTTTACCCTGATGGGAGTTGTGCTCACTGAGCAATTCTTCAGGCAAACAATGTGAGACCACCACTATAGAAAGTCCAGATATCCTGCTTTACCCTCATGTGCAACGTGAATGTTTGTGTGTGTGAGTGTGTGTGTGTGTGTGTGTGTGTGTGTGTGTGTGAGAGAGAGAGAAAAGAGGGAGAGAGTTGGGCTTGCAAATATGTGAGAGGGACTTTAAACATTATGAACTTATCTTAAATGCAAAGCAGAACATATAATCTGCTGTGTCTACATAAATAACCCATTCTATATTATGCAAGTGGGTTGCAATCAGAATGTATCACATGCGTTCAACCCAGTGGGAGTTGGGAATGCGGCTAATTTTGCAGAGACACGTTAAAAGGTCCACCATAATTTAGAATACTGGCTGATCTTCATGTCTCTTCTCATTACGGCCCTTGTGGTCTACGCGCCCCTACGTTGCGACCGCTGGAGCAGCTCTTCGGTACCGTCTTCGCACCATTTCCGTGGCTTTGCGAGATTGCGGAGTGAGGCGTTATGTTTATAGCACATCAGAGGCAAGTACGGCCGTTCATCATCAGGCGCTGAAAGCCAGAACTGCAGAGGTCCATGACAGAACATTAATCTGCCTCTTAAACGGACAGCCAGTCTCTCCTCCTCTGCAAGTCCTACACATGTGATTGTCATTCACTCCCTTTCTCTATATCTTTCTTGCGGTCTCTTTCTCTTCTCTATCTTCCTCTGTCTCGCACTCCTGTCTTTCCATTTTTCATACCGTTCTTTCTCTCTGCAGCTTTGATCAGTTCATCCCAGCAGTTATGAGCTTTCCACCCACTCCTACTCTTTGTGTATCCTTTTGGTTTTATTGCTTGGGTGTGTGTCCTCTTGTCCAAATGAATCTGTCTCTGAATTAGATTAGAGTGGTTTCTCCTCCCTTAAGATGTAGTAATCATAGTTTAAACAGCACCCTGTGTCCATGTCTCTTGTTTTAGAAACTGCTCATGAAAAAATTACAATGATTTAAGCTGCTCTAATCAGCTATTACCATTGTATTTCGACTGAATCAACGTGTAATGTGAAAGAGGTCACCAATATTCATTGTTACCTAACTCTGCACTCTTTGATTAGCATCTTTAAGCTAATTGTTTTGGTTTTACAGCCCACGAATTAACTGTTTTAATTTCAGTCTCAGACTCCTGGTTTTAGTGAAAAAGCATCCGTACACTACCTACCCAGCACCAAATTTCTGATACACAAAGTTAGCAACTTGCTGGTGATCATTTGCACTTTATTCCTGCACATTGTTTGTCTACTGCATGTATGTACATTGAGAGCGAGATACATACCGGAGTCAAATTCCTAGTATGTATACATACCTGGCCAATAAAGCTGATTCTGATCATAGTGGACAGTTTAGCTAAACTACATAAGCCAGATGTTTCCCTTAAGAGTTGGTGGAGAGCAAAACAGAGCTAAAAGGACAGTGAATACTGCACCTAGATTTGTACAGGTAATGATGCTCCTTATGTGATGGATAAAGGCCTGATGGTCTTATCTGATGGTGTTAATGCAGCTTTAATTATGTTGAGCATCAGGATTTCTTGTCCAAAATGCATATTTTGGAATCTGACTCATCTTTGTCTTGTCTTCATTCTTCCATTAGGAGAGTTCTTGCTTTCTCTTCACATCCCTCTTCACATTTATTTTCTTTCTTCCATCCAGGATGTCTGTGAAAAGTACAAAGGGAGGAGCAGAAAGTAGACCATCCTCTGCTGCCAGGTCAGTGAGATGTAAGTTAGAAAAGTAACAGGGAATGAATACACTTGTACTGGATAAAGTAAAATTAACAATTCAATTAAAAGTTTAGTCGAGGTGAGATTGTGAGCTTCCAAGCTGTAGTGATAATTAAACATTACATCAGTCTAAATTACAATTTGGAGCTCCAACATAAACAGGAGACCTATCCCCACATTAATTGCTTATGTAGTTACAATTCATTCAACAAGTAAGCATTCATTAAGAGACACATGGTCACTCGAGAGATTGTTTAGCCTGGTTTGGAAAGATATTTAAACATTTTTCTGGGTAATACACTTGGTAACTCTTCCAAATATTCTAAGAATTGTTTAAGTCTGAATCCATCTCAACTTCCTCAGCAGACAAGCCACAAAGTTCAGTGATGTTTTTATCGTTGTTTATAGAATTATTTTAAAAAGTGTTAATATTAATTCCCAGACATTAAGGGCACTTTGAACTGATTAATGCTTCTTTCTCTCATAGCATGTCTCCACGAGTTGGAAGGGGAGTGGCAGCTGGCAGGTCACCCGCTACTGCGAGATTTAAAAACAAGGCTCTTCAGCTCAGCCTCTCCAAGAAATTCTGGTTATTATCATTCTGTTTCTAATCAACATTGATTAGGACAAGGGGAGTGGGTTGTGTAGATTTATGCATCGATTGGTATATCCACTGCAAAACAAGCTCCCAGAATTTCAAACTAGTCCTCCTAAGAAACACTTCTTTTTTTTCCTTTTATGAACTGACATAACAACTGATGTCAGCTGATTGGACTGCTGTTTTTCCAATTTGACTCACAATTACATCAAGGGAGGCTTGATGGAGTAATTCACCCAAAAGGCTCTTGCGTGTATTTGTTAAAGTAAGTTAGGAGGGGAAAGTATAGTCCTGGCTTTGATGATGGTAGCTCTCAACACTTGGCACGTAAATGCTTTACAGCTCAAAGTCGCCCTCGGCCCAGGGGAAGGGCTCTAGTGGTGAGGACGAGGCTCGTCGGAGTGGTAAAAGGAGCCTCAGCAACAGCTCAGCGGTGGCCGCTGCCTACATCTCCTACCTCAATAAACTCTTTGGACAGGTTTGTTAAACAGCACCTTACCACTTATACTCACATGCAAGTGGCACAGCCATGACACACTTTTTAGTGATTAGTAGGGGTACTACAAACAAGAGACATAGCTGCAGTTTCAAGCTTCCTGTTTGAAAAAGAGGCATCATCAGGAGCAGGTGTCAGGAATCTAATAAATAGCAGGTGTGCCAGCAGATTACTCAGTTACATCAATTAAGCTGACGATGTCACAGGCTTAAACCGCTTGCTTTAAGATCCCTTCATGTCAAACACCTGCAGACACCCAATGCTCTCAACATCATGTAAATTGTTTCCTGACACATCTACCTGCTCCTGAGAGACTGACCTCCCACAAAAAGCATCAGTTGCCACAAAATTACCATGTTTACGTTCAAGTGTCAAAGCCCTCTAGTAACCGTAGTAATTATGAGTCATGTGTGTCTGTCTGGAGCAAAGGATAGTTGGCGCTATCATAGAGTCCACAGAGAGAGGAGGTGGATGGATGGGGTCGACAAAACATCTGACTCTAACACGGGGGACCGCTGTTTGTTTCCCATTTCCTACCATGAGCCAACAGTGGTTTCTTGTACTCATGACCACGACTGTTCCGATGCCATTTTTCACAATTACCCAGTTATGTGATTTTCTCTCCATTTGTTCTGACTAAAGCAACAGCCGATAATAGAAACTGCCAAAATAATAATGGTGGAATTAAATAAAAATGACCTACAATGAATGTTATTGTGAAAAGAAACAGGATAAAGTAACATTTCGTACAAGCTGAAGTTTAAGCATTTATTTATTTGTGTTATTTCACAGTGTTATGGTTACATTGTGTTGTCTGTATCTATTCCTACAGTCATTTATGATTTAATGAGTTCTAATTCATTCACTTCATTTTGTACATTTGGGTCTCCACAGGTCATGAGGATGTTAGAGATATACTTGGAAGAGATTGGCAAAGAAACGTCAATAAAGTGCAGGTTTATAGACTCAGTCACAGCTGAAAGAAATAACATTACATTTACTTTTAAAGATACACAGAATGGAGTTGGAAAATCAATCAATTTGTTCAGCTGGTACCTATCGATTGAAAATATAAACACTGGTTGTAGCTGTTTGCAGTGAACGATGACTATCTGAAAATGAACCACCTGATTGCAAACCAGTAATTGCTGATAAGTCAAATGACTGTGGGAACTCAATGTCATTACCCACCTGAATTCCGTTCAAACCTCAAACCATCTGATCAGGACTTTAGACCTCATCCTCTAAATAAAAAAAAATAAAAAAAACATACTTTCACTCCAATAACTCCACTTCAGAGATGATATACTGCCTGGACACTGGGCTGGCTTCAGTTAATGCCCTGGTTGGCTCAAGTGAAGCTTTGGCTCTGGTCATGACTGATAGTCTGATCCCAGATTGCTGCAGGGCATCACAGAATATTTGGGGAAATGACAAGTGGAAATGAGCCAAACAATGAGTCAGCTCAATGGCACCTTTATAATTTCAGTAAAAAACATGAGTTGATTTGTATAGAGAGCAACACTTACAGTATACGTTTAACTGTAATATATAAAATGTAATGATTTGTTTTGGCATACTGTGTGTTCAGCCCTGGAATCAAGAGGATCAGTGTAGTCCTTCACAGAAACTAACAATGTGTATGAGGTGGGAGATGGAGAGGAAGACGTTGAAGATGTGATTATGTCTTTGCATGGAGAAAATGGATGTGGATCAGATCCAGGATGTTAATGAGACTGCCGTAAAAACTGTTCTCTCAAGGACAGAACCCTGAATGCCAAATACCCATTAAAATAATTGGAGAGAAATGGACAGTAATTACAAGGACTTATTCCATGTTCTACTTAAAACTGAAAAGCTCAAACTTCACATTCAGGTGGTCACAATTATTTATATACAAAACATTCACCATCATTATGGCTTATAATGTCAATATATTTAGAATACTTAATTAAATATCATACGTTACATATGGACACTTGCATCAAGCAATTGGCAATTTAGACCAAATACAGTTTTGGCAGAATAGCCTCTATGAGGGAGATCTCAAAGATTTTGAGCAGCAACGCGGATTCTGCAGGGCTAACTAAACCCCGTTAATTAATATAAATTATTACATTTTAGCTAAACCAACAGTATCTTAAATATAAGGAGGAGGTTTGGATGGTGGAGAGAGTTGTGGAAGCAAACAATGCTGGCATGAAGGTATCGACAGTTATAATTATCACGCTGTACACCTGCAGGAATATGACTGGACTTTACTAGTCAGCTGATAAATAAGCCAGTGATTTTGATGCATGAATGAAGGAGGCTATGCTCCATTACAACCTAGTTTCGTGGAACAATGGTTCTCAACCTGGGGGAGAGGATTTCCAGGGGACGCCAGGTGGTTGTAAAGAAAAAAATAAAATAACATATTTTAGTCTGGGGAATGGCTTTTACATTATATAGCCTGTACCGGTGATATCATTTGCGTCAGTGTGGTGTTGCAAGCACCAACCTCATTATTCTAAGGGGTCACAACTCGTAAAGGCTGAGAACCACTGTCCTAGAAATTACATTTATATGGCACTAAATTGTTTTCCCAATCATGTTGTGATGAAAAATATAATTGCATGTCAAATTCTGTTTAGAGGCAAACGTTGTTTGAGCAAATGAACTTCTACATTTATTTACCTGGAGTCAAAGGGAGGCGGTCATAACGGATAGTAAGCATACAAAGTGGAGGACTTTGACTCCAGAGACAGGAGTTTGTATCCAGACTCCCGTCTGTGCTTTCGTTAAAGCAACAAAAGCACTTTAGTTGAGGTTCAGGAAAGACTGTGGTTTCAGTTTCAGCATGTTTTGTCTGAAGTCATTGCAGATTCTTTCTGTATTAAACCAAGACCACGATCATTCCCCAGCCTTAACCAAGTGTTGTCAGTGCTTAAACACAACCATATTAAACTTTTATATTGCTGTAGTCACTACGAGCAAATATTTTGGCTGAAGACAAATGAAACACATTGTCGATTAGCATTTTACTGATTCATTCAGTGTCAACATTTGGGACTTGCCAGATAACTTTTTGTACATGTACAAGCAATACATGTTTTAAGTTATTTTTTTTTAGTCCTTATACAACGTACTTTCTAGAACTATTTGGCATATTACTATTGTTAATTATTATAGTAGAACAGTAGCCTGGTCCTGGTGATTTTGACAAATTCCTTCATCACAGGAAAGGGATTTACAATAAAACATAACAGAGAAATCTATAGCAAGGAGACATGTGGGCCTATGAACATTTTAATTGTGTTTCATAACAACTAATGGGCCTGTTTGTGTGTTTGTTTTAAAGCAATTTATAGGAACTGAAAACCAATTCACAGTGACCTTGGGCTACTGTGTCCACATCTTTCCCTGAGTTAATACCTCACCAGCCATATCTGATCCACCTTATTTTACTGTGACAGTCCCTAGTTTGAATTTACTAGTAGCCAGTTAGACGGATCTGCATCGTATGTAACAGTATAGAGGACACTCTGTTTTGGTTGCTGCCCTGACACTGAGGCAGGGAGACCATCCATCCTGCAGCAGTCCTAATCCCTGCCTCAACACAAGTATTAATAGCCCCCTTAGCCAGGTTCACTGTCAGCCCTCATTAGATCTAACTGACGAAGGGGCAGGGAGAGAAATATAGCTAAAGAAAAACAATTGATGTATTTACATGTCAGAGCCACAGCCAGCCTGACATAAAGCAAAATGGACTCAAAGAGCAGAATATGTGCATGCTGTAACTGCATCTTTAAGGACATTGTGTGTCTATGTGAAGTATCCACATACCTCTGTGTACATGCGTCATGCTTACAAAGCAGTAGGCTGCTCAATGGGCCATGTCAAGTCAGACAGAATGAAATTAACTGTTAATGGGCTCGTACAGACGGATGAATTGAGAGTCTGCATGGCATGCTGTCTAATCCTTTCTGGATGAAAAAAAATTCATGTGTTGACCTTGCTATCTAAATATGCCCTTGTAGGCTAGAGGATCCTGTGCAGGGTAAATAGCGGTTCTGGACTCTGGGGAACAGAAGTCATTTTTTTCTTTATGCTGCAGCATCCAAAATCATATTAAAACTTAAGAGGTTTATATAAATCATATGTGTTTTATTATTTGAGGCAGGGCACACGTATAGTGAGATAACTCTTGATGCAACTGCATCCTGGCATTGCAATTGTGTTTCGAGTCTGTTGGCAATATTATACAGTGAATAATCATTTGAACGGCTGCCATGCGGAGCAGCTTCCAAATAAACCGTGGGGGCCTCTCCTTTTCCTCAAGCTATTGTGCACTTGAGCGGGTTGACCTTGTATGATTTATGTATTAGCCACCCTGAGTGCCAACATGTATTAAGAGGAAAATATTGCAGTTCTCTTTGCATTTCAGTTCCACTGCTGCTGATTGGCCTTTTTATCTCTCACTTTTTCAGCAGCAAAAAGAACCACTGAAGGTTGAAAAATCCTTTTTCTGTAATAAAAGCAGGAATAAAGTAATGGACATGGACAGTTTATTAAAAGCAAAAGGGCCTACATATAAATGTAAAAGCGTAAAAGTAAGGTGAGCATTAGCATTTAATAGACTTAAGGCCTGTCAATCTCCTCCATATGATACTCGAACATATTTTGTCATGTAAAACTTCAGAAAGGTAGTTGCTATAGCAATCAAATAAATGATCAAAGTAAAGCATGACATACAACACAATATTGTGTATTGTATACTGTACATGGATGAATATAATTTACTTCCAACTCTACTAGTGTGTCGTTATCTTATCTTTTTTAATTCTATTGAGACTCAATATTTTTCCATACTGCATGAAAGTGAGGAAGAACAAGCCCACGGCAAATTTCTTCACATTTGTACTCGCAATAATGAGCACTTTTATAAGCTTGCGTGTCACTCTTGTTTCTTTGAACTTATAGATATCCTCAGGCTTGTGGCGTCTTTGTGCTGAGCGATATCTCCATATGTCAGGCTCGGCTCTACTACACAAAGATGATGTTTGCATGAAGTTTGCATGTTTCTTGTTTCCCCTATAGAAGGATTGTGATGAGGATTCTGCAGAAGAGTTGCACGTTGCTTGCAAGCCTTCGAGTCATGTTGCTGTGTGTTGATCTGTCGATATCAAAGCTATGCATTATGTAAATTCCGGTCCTGTTTTCAAATATGCTAATTAGATCATTGTTTGAAGGACTGATGTGTGTAATATGTGACATCATTTTTTGGGGATAAAATGTGAGCACATTTATGGCCAACATGCTGTGTGATGGATCCATGTGAGGCTCCCAAATCTCTGAGATCATCGTTTTTAAACTAAAATTTGCCTGAGGATATACATTCTTACAGTATTGTAACTGACAACCAAATTATAGTGTTTTCATTCAAATTGTCTGCAGCCAGTGGAATATATTAACATATTGCTATTTTAAGCACACCTTTTAGCACACCTAAATTTCACTCCGATCCATTATCCTTAATGACCATCGATGTGGAGGTTTTGTTCCTAGCTCCTAGCTTTGCCTCAACTTCCCTGAAAACACATGGAAAAGGGAGAGAAAGAGAGGGAGCAAATGCAAAGCACCCTGAGCAAATGTCAAAACAAGGCAAAGAATACTGAATGTTTCACACACAATTCGGTATGCAAATCACATGTCTTGTGTCTGTGCAGGCAAGTGTATACGCGTGAGTGTGTGTGTGTGTGTGTGTGTGTGTGTGTGAATCTGTGTCTTAGTTTGCATGTTTCTGTTTCTTTGTGGCACTGCAATGTTTGTGCGACTCACGGTCACATGGTTGTGCGTGGGTGTGTATTTGTATGCACACAGACTGAGCTTATGCTGCGTGTCCCTCAGGATGCTGCGGATGTAGAGAATGTGTGTATGTGTGTGTGTGTGTGTGTGTGTGTGCGTGCATGCATGTAGGAGTGCGTAGTATTGTCATTTTGCAAATTAGAAAGACATGTCGCTGGGTGAAATCCCATTAGAGTTTACTGTCAGCATGCCGCAGTGTTGACATGATATGCATGTTATTCTAATTTGGTAGTCAAAAACAGATGATCACTGGGGTATTTCTCAGGATAATGTGCAGTTTTTATGCCACCAAGATTTTACCTCCTGTCCTCCGATGCTGCCTTGTAATTATTTCCACTGTCTTTTCCTTTTCTTCTCTGCTCCACAGGAGAGAGAGCTGATGCCAGAGGAGTTGGATGGTAAGATGTTGGCGTATTTACGATTCAAACACATGATAAATTATAGTCAACTGCACGGCTTCATCAATCGCATTGATATTTTCTGCTGTTAAGCTCGTGATTCATGAGATTGAAGGTTTCTCGGACTGCTTTGAAATGCAGTTTGTCAATGACTCAGAGTTCCAAACTTTGCAAATCAATTTAAACAACATGGCTCGCTGCTCTTGAGAGCTGGCTGTAGTTCTGTCTGCTGGAGTCAACAACTTACAGAAAAGTTAAAACTTTGTTTAAAGTGTAACTTTCAGTATCTGTACACATCGTGTGTGCGCGTTTGACTCTTGGGGAAAATATTTTACCCTAGTTTACGGTTTGTTGCTATTGCTGTAATTTGTTTGTCTGTCAGAGCTGCATGAGGCCTTTAAGGAATTTGACTACGATGCGGATGGCTTCATCCATTACAAAGACATCGCAGACTGCATGAGGACCATGGGCTACATGCCTACAGAGATGGAGCTCATCGAGATCATCCAGCAAATCAAGATGAAATGTGTGTATTTATTCGGTTGTGTGTGTGTGTATGTGTGTGTATGGTTTTCATTTCTTCCTCGGTGTTTAAAGCACGTCTGCATGATTGATTGGTCCTTCTGAAGCTAGCAGGTGTGAATGCATGAGTAATGTGTGCTTGTATACCTGCACGTTCTTTCCTATGAGTCCGTGAGGAAGTGATGTTTGTCTTTGAAGTTGGGGACATTCGAGACATTTTAGCAGACTGATTAATGGCCCTCACACAACAGGTGCAGGGGTAAATGAGTGGGAGTCTGCATGAAGAAGTGTGTGTTTAGTTTGAGATCTAACTTTCCTCTCACTGCTCTTAATTTGTTTGTGTTTGCTGTCTTCTCTGAATGATCGAGTATAGATCTGCGTGTGCTTAGTGTTTTAGGTGAATCATCATGGCATTGATTTCTGCTGCCATAAACCTGGAGAGTCAGTTTCTGTAACACCTACCCAGTGTCAGAGCAAGGCCTGGAAACCTGAACAAACCTATAAATGTCTGCCAAGACTTTACATAACCCCTCAATGGACTTAGACACATGGAGCATGCATGAATAGGGGTGATGTTTTGTAATACGCCAATTAAGACATCATGTATGCAGCACCTTTGCTCAATTCAGCCAGAACCAGCCTTATCTGGTCTGATATGACCACTATTTTATGGTGGCTGATGTTAACATATATATGCAAGTTATACATGTATAATATAAACTAGTACGCCACACTACTGCTACATTAAGTCTGTTTACTAAAGATTGTTCGCTACTGTTATAGCACGTTTTAGCATTTTACCATTATCCTGTAACTGTCAGTATAACGCAACATCACAGTTGGGGTGTGGTTACAGGTGACAGTGACTCTGGGTGTGATTAGAGGTGAAGCAGACTTTCAACCAAAGGGGAAATGTAAATTTTTTGGCCTCATGACGGCACCCTCTTGTTTTGCAATATGTTGGAATTCAGTCAACATGGATGGTTGTTTCCGCACACCCTTTCAAATTAAACAATAACATAATCCTATCGTAGGCAGACAGTCACACTGACTAACAGCCAGACAGCTGCCTGCCACACAACACAAGAGCCACAGACTTTGAGCAACAACCACATTAGCTTTTCTGCTAAAGTCTCCTTTTTATCTATCTTACATACATGAACACATCTTGTCCTGCACCTTAGCTTGTTGAACGAGCCACCAAACAAGCATTCACAGAGGAAAAGTGCACTGCTATCTGCAGGCTACATAACTAATTACCTGCTCAGCTGCAGCATATTAAACAACTTGTACACTTACCTGCAAACTTCATTTCATTCTTTTTAAATACTCTTAACTACCACTGCTAAAAAAACACTTTCTGCCCATGACTTGTAAGCTACAGCATTACTATGTTCAGTTTGTCTCTTTTCCCTTGCTGCTGTCAATCAAACACAGCCACGCCCAACCAGTCAAAAGCAGCATTTCTGATATTTCCTAATAGACCTATTTTTCGTCCTTTCAATAATAAAAACTACATTCACATTCATTATTTCTGACTGTAAAAAGAGATCACTAAATGTGATTTCAGTTGGACTTTGTTATTTTTTAAAGCATTATTTCACTGAAATATTTCCTTACTTACCTCTAATGGTACCTGTGTTTTTTTCCTCTTTTTCTTTATGCTGTAGGCGCCACATAAGAAGGTCTTTCACCTCCATTGTATTGGTGTGGTGGCAAAAATCACTGAAATAGATTATTTAAAATGTAGGTATATTAAACCAAACACGGCAAGACACCATTAGATATAAGTGATTTTAATTTTATAATTGACTGAACCAACCCTTTAACCAAGAGTGTGTAATGTACATGGCTGAAAATAGCATTTTAATATTTATTGTCAGTTTTTTATTTGCCTGCTTTATGAAACAGCATAAACTCAGGATCAATCTACACACTAGTGTAATGTAGAATTGAATTCCTTGGACAATAACACTAATAATGAGCAAAATGTTGGACACCGTGGTTCCACAGTGTAATTGTTTGGCCACAGCAACAGTGACATCAGGTTGGATCCAGTGAAACAGTGTTTCTCAGCTGTGATCCTCAGGGACCAGAGTGCAGCTGGCTTCTGTCCTACCAGATAGTTAATTATCTACATGTGGGGTCCCAGGTGTAGATCATTTCCTGATTAGATGGTTAGATTGACAACAGAAAGGATCTTGAAAACCAGTGCTGTGTCCCAAATCCCAAAATGACACTTCGGTTAGTACACTTGCATGCAATATACTGTGAACAGTATGTAGCCTACTAACTTGTGTAGTGTCATCATTTTGACAGGTAGTGCTGTCTCAAATCAAATACTGCATTTGTGCATGCCAAAATATCTGCCACCTTGTTTGCTTACTTGACTTCAATTAAATTATATTAAAAATGAATTAAAAAAATTAGTGTTCTTTTACTTTTAGCTGTAACAATCGCAATCGCGGTCCCCATTTTCATACGTTGGTGGTCGTCCTCTTCTGCTGCCTAGCCAAGATGGCGCCTGTTGAGGGTAAGAAATGTTCAGCGTTCCACTCTCAACTTTCTGGCCGTTTTGGTACATCATCTCGGTGCGATTTGGTACACAGCTCAGGATTTTGAGAGCCACTGTTGCATTAATCTCACATAAAAGTCCCAAAAAATATCCTCACCTGATGTGCAAAAAGAAAACAACTACTGTTTAAACCTACAAAACCCAAATTCCTGTTAATATTTCCAAAAACAAACAAACACATCATGCTGAATTACAGGGAAATGTGTATAAAATGACATTTCATTGTGACTTGGTGTAATGTTACAGCCATAAATATGGTGTCTCTTTATTTCAATTATAAGGTTTGCACAAGAGAACTTCAATGTATAGCTGTAACAAGAACACAATATGATATTCTTCAAACTTACAGGAAAAATATAAGAGACATTTTCAGAACCTCAGGGCTTTGGTGGCAGTTACTACATTTGATATTTTAAGCCATGTTTCATACTGTGTTATATGAATAATTCATCTGTTCAGTGATGCCTTCATTTGACTCATAAGGTAGAATAGGATTCATACATTCCTTGCTTAATCTGTGTAGCGTAATCCCTATAGAGCCATTAATACCATGAAATTCGTTTTTATATAACTGGTGTTTCATTATCATTTAAAAAATAATAATCATCTCCTAAGACTTTTGGGAGAATTGTTCTACTCCATGATTATAGACTGACCCACTTAAGGCAAAGTTTTTCAATGCGGTGTCAAGAATACGCCACAAACACAAGGGTAAATCCAGTCAGCCAAAAAAATATGCCGTACCTTGAGGCAAGTCTGAAAATTGTTTGAATTAATGGTCTTTTATTTTAGAATCCTTCAGCTGCTGTTGTAACTAATAAATGTCAGCTGAGCCATTTTGATCATGATTCAGCACCATTAAAAGTGCTTTTCATCCAAGCAGAGTTTGCCATAGTTTGATTTTCATCCTCGACAGTCCTGAGACTCTGAGCACTGATTAAATTTTTCGAACCACAAAATGACCGCATGGCTTTATTGAAGTAGTCTTTCCCATCCACCCAGTCCCTGATAATGAAAACAGACCGAGCCCATTGGTCTACACTATCAAATAAGCCTGTCTTTTGTTCACCTAATAACATGAGCCTTCCCATTGTATCAGTGTGTTTTGAAAATTACCACGGGGATCAGACAAAACAAAGCTGGTTCTAACTGGGTTGCAGTGAAGAAAGAATAATGAGCACATTGCTGAATGCATTGTTATAGTCTCCATGCACCGAAGACATTCATAAACCTTTCATAGACAATGCCTGGTGCATTACTACTACCTTTACTTAAGTAAAGGATTTAAGGACTTTTAATCTTTCGCTGTGTAGGTAACTATACTTCTATATTTTAGCGGGAAATATTGTTCCTTTTGTCAGATATAGTTACCTCACTGACAGTGCTTTTACACATTTAAAATACTATCAGCTCAGAAAATATAAAATATAAATACATTCTTTACATACACAGACTGTGACTGAAACATTGTTTTTTTACATAAGCTTGGTGCTGACAGTGTGCAGAAGATTCACTGCCTTCTTACGGAAAGGGTATGCTCAAAACAAACTAGTTTGTACGACATGTTGGACGTCAAAAGTGTTGACAGCTTTTCCTAACAGTCACAGTTGAATTTGGGATGGCCACTTTTACATTTTGGTTGGAGAATACTGGGGCCCTTATACATGAACCTACCTAAATGTATGTAGTAGTACTACTACAGTAGTTTGCTGCTTACATATTAATGCCAGAAATGTCAGTTAACGTCAATGTCATGCACTCATAACATATTTAAAGAGGTCATTCAGCATATACATGCATTAAAGTAATTTTGTTGCTGATACTTTCATACTTTTTCTTAATTAAATTGCTTTTTTTTAACAATGGAAATGGACAAATTACTTCGTGTAGGCTAATGTGAAAGTGGTTGCTTAGCGATGAACCCAGAGAGAGTTATCACCAACTCTGCAGGCTCTACAGCTCTACAGAGAGTTTAAGCATCTTTCTGTTCGTTGTTTTGTTTTCTATGGCCTGAAACTGCTGTCTTTGTTTAGTCTTACCGCTCTCATAAATATTGGTTTTAGCTGCAGCAGGCAACTTTTTTTCAGTGAAGAAACTCCAACACTGTACGTGACCTGTCCAGCACAAAACAGAAAACAGAGAAAGTTAAAGACCAGCTGGTAGCTATGAAGCCAGATATCACATCCAAGGGTTGGTGGAGAAGAACAGAGCTGAAACGAGAGTGAATATTGGATTTACATATGCCAGGTCGGCAGAAACCTTTCTCACATTAATGCTACATGCTCATGCATGTGTAAATAAGCAACTGTTTGTTAACATTTTCATCATTATAATACTTTTTCCACCACTCTTACTAGGCAGATAATTGGACTATAGACCTACTGTGTGTGCAAATATCCTCTGACACCTTAATGCTTAATGCATGAACCCATATGTCTAGCATAGACACTCCAGGGAGGCTTAGAAATGTTAACGCGGCTGTTAACCTGTGCGTGTGTGTGTCTGCATCTACGTGTGTGTTTTCCATCTTTCTGCAGGGGGCGGTCATGTAGACTTTGATGATTTCTGTGAGCTAATGGGGCCGAGGATGCTGGCTGAGACTGCTCACATGGTCGGGCTGAAGGAGCTCCGCTGTGCTTTCAAACAGGTAAGAGGTCCCTGGCTAGAAACTCCAAAGAAGTCTGACTTCAAGCAAGTGAAAGGGGCCTGGTACTATGACAGTACTTTGAAGTGTGCAACAGGACCTTTCCTTGGAGAGTGCAAAGAGGGCATGGCTCTTACTTGTAAACAAGTCTGAGGGAAGAGGGGGAGCTGGTTGCAGAAAAAAAGATTACGGGCAAAGGAAAATATTCATATCGAGGGTGTTTTTATGAAGCCTGGTCCCTGCAATCCAAAGAGCCATCATTTAAATTCTGCATCTGTCTCACCTGTAAAGTTGTGCTCATTAAACATGCCGATTTTATTTGAGATTCGGTGGTGCCTCGTTGGTCTTGAGGAAATATCTATTGAGTTGCTGTCTTAGACGTCAGTGCAGAGGCAGATACATGTGCTGAACTGACTGTCCCCCAAAGCCAAGCCCTGGTCTGAGTAGTCTCTGACCAAGAAAAACTAATGAGGTGATCATGTTATTTATAAGCACAGCTTCACACACCTGGGTTCATCCATTTAACACATTACAGCATGATAGGTTTTTAATGGTTATGCACTGATGATGTGCTCTTAATGGTTCTAACTGGAAACATATCATAGTGGACAATGTGCTACTGCGATTAATTTATCTATATTATAAAACCATGTACATTTAGTTTTTGGCTCCTAAGAAAAAAGTAAGGGGGCCATTAAAGTGATGGCAAATTAATATTAAAATTATGTATTTTTCTTCATGTGAGTATCATACAGTAGTTGCACACCTCCAAATGTAACACTGTTTGGAGCTACAAGCAAATTGTGTCAATTACTGTAAATAACCCCCCCTGGACTCATCGTGAGGCAACCTTTTCCAGAATAAGTGATAGCAAAGCCTGCAGGCAACACACCAAAAGCTTCATTCCCCTGTATAATAGGTTTTAAAAGTGAATGCTGCCATGTTGTTCATCAGACGTATTAGTATTATAAGTTTTTAACTGTGTCCTCTGTTTTGAGAATACAAGGTTACATGGTCATCTGCCGTTGTATCTGGAGTTCATTCATCCCACGTTTCTGACGTTTGAATCTATTGTGGAGAATTGTGAATTAGGTCTCGACTCTGCTCTCTACCCTCTGAACAAATGAGAATGTATTTTCAACTCATCGCAGCTCCTCACAGTCACTTCAAAAGTCTTTCTCACTTCAGTACTAACACCTCATGAGTCAGCATTGCCCCATCTGCACACACAAGCTGTTTTCATACTTCTAGGGAACTCATGCAGCCATGTTCTAACTATATAAACTATATATAACTATAAAAATGAGTTTGGACTTATACATATAAATATTTCTTTGCAATGCATGATCTGTGAACGTCTTTGTCTGTGTTTATATATGTTTGGTGGATACATTTATTTCTCCTCCTCCACTCATTACACCATACTGCATTTAACCTCTTTACCTCCTTGCTCTCCACTAACCGTACACGTTGCAGTTTGACTGTGATGGTGATGGAAAGATCACAATTGATGAGCTGAAGGAGGGCGCGAAGACCCTCCTGGGGGAGAAGCTGAAGAAAGGCGAGCTGGAGGAGATCCTCTCTGACATTGACCTCAACAAAGACGGCAACATTGACTTTGATGGTGAGCGGTTTGGGACTTGGGGGGAGAAACATGTGGAAGGGGAGGGGATAGACTCCAGGCAAGGTGTGAGAGGACATTAAACAATTAATAAAAAACAATAATAAAACACTGAGACAGGAGAGTGGGTGGTGTGTACGGTAGCGATTTCCCACCAGGGCTACTTGTACCCCGGGAGGGGGTATTTCTGCAGATGCCAGATGGTATGTGCAAAGACTAATTCTCATCTAAATTCAACTAACTGAACAAAAAAACAAAAAAATCCACATATTTGTGTTAATAAGGTCTAAATGTCTAAATTTGATGTGATGCTGATCTTTGGTAGATTTAAAATAACCAGTGTGTGAATTTAGCAAGCAAGCAGAGAAGTCAAAACTGTTAACTAAAAGTAACGGATAGCTAAATTGTGGATACACAGATAAAATAGTTAATGGATAAGATAAGTCTAGCTAATCTGATAGTGATAGTCATAGCACCTGGTACAGTACAGTAACATGCAGTTTAAAATCCATTCATAAGAACACATTCGGAACATGACAGATGTGGTGTCGATGAAGGGGTTACTTGAGCTCATCAGACATAAAAGGTTGGGAAACGCTGGTGTACAGGAGTGAAGAGCGAACGAGAGAGGACAAAGCAGAGGGATCCGTGAATCTAGCTGGAATGGGTTGAGGAAGAAGGAGGAAATGAGTGAGAAATGAGGCGGGAAGAGAGTGAAATGGGAAAGGAGGAATGGTTGAGTCAAGGTGGGTTGGCAATGCAATTTAATCAGTAGTGCATTAAGCCAATCAATACCCATGCCTAGACATGTCACATGTTACACGAAGAACCTACACCGTTGGACAGCTCAAGGACTTTGCAGAAATGTCATTACCGCGTGTTACCTTGCAAGCACATAAACAATACAATGGGACACAATCACACACACAAACACACATAGACATTGATGTGCAGGCGCCATCAACACCGCATGCATGCGATTATAAGCTGCAGGACACAAAGGGCTTAGAGCTGTGATCCTGTTGGTCTTGTCTCAGCAATCCAATCAATTACTATTATTGGAAACATATGAATTGGCGTGTCAGTCTCAGTAGGGATCAATAAGCAGGTGCTCCTCATTATCATCAATTAGCCCCTAGGGCAGCGTTTGAGCATATCCATCCAGTTCAGCCACATGGGCAGAAAACACTGGAGGTCGCTCTGAATATCCAGGTAGCAGGTCAAACTCAAGCGTAAGAGCGACCAGGATCGAGCTGTCGTTCTGCTCAGTTTACTTCTTTTTATAGAAAATGGTTAGAGGAGTACCTAAAGAGATAATGTTAGTGGGTTAATCTGGAATTAAGCTTTAGTACTCAGTCAATCAATAGATTCTCACCTACAATGAGACGTCTTTCAGAGCAAAGTGCTTCAGGAAGTCAATGGGAAATGGAAGACGATTGATTGGATATATTTAGTGACACCTGCCTCAAGCTGTCTGCAGCTGGGTTTCATTGACAGGACAAATCAATGGCTGTTTTGATTGACAAGTTAATCTACAATACTGTGTACAGCAAGCTGAAACAAATGGCAATCTGATTACAATAAGAGATGAACAGACACTGGAAACTGGCAAGTCACCACATTTAAGTTAAATTGTGGACTAAGTTTAATACCTTTCTCTTGCTTAAACAACAGAAAAACAACTTAGTTTTTTCTTTGAAATATCACCCCATCACTACGTCAATCTTTCATTAACTTGGTTATAATGGAAACATTTTGTCATTACATGAGCTCTGTTAGTTTCCTGTTCAATTTCATGTGAGCTGATAATTATGTGGCTGCATCCCATGCTGTCCTTTTATAACATTAGAGTGTCATTAGTCCTTATCAGTGCATCTGCTGCCGTCTCTGTCTCCCCCTACAGAGTTTGTTATGATGCTTTCCGCACAATGATCTTTGATGGAAGAAGATGCAGCACACAACACTGGATTCACAATAAGCTGTGTCCAAACCCATGAACACCTGTCTTCTTCCTGCTGTCGTAATTATTTTTCTGTGACGTCGTGTATTTGAAATGTCTGATTGTAAAAACATGACAGTTTTAAAGTTCTGTGTATATTTTCATAGTAAAAGTTGAGATTGAGTAAGTGCAGAGGGTAAAGGGTGAGTTATGAAACACTTTAACTGAATGTGACAATAATGCTGCACTGTCCCCCCCTTGTGGTTCAGAAGTGTACATATTCTTCAGGTCTCCGAAATGAAATACATTTTTGCTTTACCCACTGATTTCTTATCCCTTTAGACCTTAACGTCAGTTTTGTGGGGGTTTGTAGCGCATCTAAACTTAATGTGCACATAAATGGCTTAAAGGGACTGAAAACATATTTTCTCATCTCAGTGATGGAGTCCTACATGAACACGATTATCTACCAAAGTTGGACAGTTTGGGTTGTTTTTTTTTCTGTGCTCTTCTGACTGATTTAAAGTGGGTGGGGCTTTTGGAGAAAAAGGTGATGTGGCATACTACCATGCACCAATCTGAATTTTAATTTAACATTTTAATTAGAATGTGTAAGCGATTTTTTTGGCAGTCAAATGAATCTGATTAAATCACACCTACACAACCCTGAGTTGAGTTCTTGAGTGGTTTTTCTTGACGTCTCTCATTTAGTCATGAATATTCAATGTTATTGAGAAATACTTTGGGGTCCTTTCTGTGAGGTAAAAGAGTGGATACTGACACTGAAGTTGAAAAAAGAAGTGCATTTATTATTCAAAGTGATAACTTAAAACATCGGAGCAAAAAGCAAAATCTGTCCAAAAAGCCTTTTTACAGATGATTTACATTTAACAGCCTCGACTTGAATTCGTTTGTTTAAAGATTTTTTTAATTCACTGTTAATTAACAGATGGTGCCTCAAACAGGAAAAATAACAATTAAAACATACTTCATACTAAAAAGGAATGGTAACCAAGCCAACGCATCATGTTATTCAAATCAAAATGCAAAATGGTGTAAGGCAAATGCAGTACCGACCGAAGCACTGCAGGTCCTCTCTCCTCCAAGCAGAGAGCAGCTTTTGATGAATAATAATTCATACACGCTGCTTTTGTCTTGTTTAGTTCATAATATTGCAAGACCACCTTTACATTTCTCATACAAACACATGGTCAGAATGCACAAATATATTTGAACTTATAAATGAATTCAGATTAAATTAATTCAATGGGTGGCTGGATCTTTGGGATCAGAGGAGCGCCAAATAACACAAACAGAACCACTGAATCTTAAACACTTGCTTTAACAAGATTCTCACACTTGAGAAGGATGTCCAAAGGTCCGCGACAAACTAAATTTTGGAAGATATTGCATATGACTTAAGGTTAACTGTGAGAGGAAGAAAAGCATTTGAAAAGAAGCACATAATCACGATGAGAAGTGTTCCTCGGACCTGATGTTAAGAGGGATAAAACGGGCAATCTCGGCAGGAGAACTTGGAAGAAACTCAAAGTGGAAAACGAAGAGAAATACAGATCATGTCATTCTTTAAAGAGAAAGGTCCCTTGCCACAACGTGGAGGCAATGGTGGATCTTGTGCATGGAAAGCATGTGGGAGAAGTGAGTAAGAAGAAAACGTGATGCTCGGAAGAGATCGATTAATACTTTCACCAGTGTTTGGTACGCACACACCGGCCTTTAGTTGCACTTTGTTTTGCACAAATGCAAAGCGGTTCCTAAAAATCTTCCTATCACTTTTTGGACTTTCAGCATTCAGGATTTTGTTTCACAGAATCATTTCACCCCTCCTCCATATTAATATAAGCCTTTCAGTCAGCAGACCGCCCAAAAAAACCTTCCTTTTTCACTGGCCTCACCAGAGATGATACAACACAATAACACTCTTTTCACCTCCAGCTCCATAAATACTATCCTTGAACAAGGTACACTCAAAGGTGATTGTTCGAAATACTACTCTGTCATTGTCTTCAACAGAATTAACAACATAGCAACCAAGTGGAGCAGTAACCGCTCCTCTCATTTCAACAAGATCATTCAGGGAAGTTCTTACAATAACAAATTACATTAAGAACAAGAACAGATGAGAATAGCTGTTGTGTTTGTCTTTAAAATAATTTTAGACTGTCATTGGAAGTATCCCTGAGGTGGTTTGGCCACATAGTCTCAGTAATCCATAGTTCAAGCATGTTACAGCTTTGCTTTGTAAAACACGGGGTCTTGTAGCTGTAAAAATAAAAGTCAAAGTAACGTATGACAACGGAAACAAAAGTTGGCGAAATGTTGATTTAAAGGTTGCTTGAATGTCATTTTCTAGTCCAAAGGGTGTTTGTGGTGATGAGAAGACGAAGCTCTAGTTGTTGGGGATGCTCTGCAGATATGTGAGGATGTGCTGGATCTTCACCAGGCGTTCTCTGAGGCTGGTCATGGAGAGGACAGAGAGCTGGTACCGTGGGTCGATGGGCAGAACAGCCAGGAGCCACCAGCAGCAAGCTGGGCCATTAGGAGTTGCCTGGAAGAGAAGAGGAATAGTAGAAGATTTTGTTTCTGAAATACTCATTTTGTACTGATAAAAAAAAAAAAAAAAAAAAAAGGGTACTAGTATTACGTATATACCCTACAACCCTGGAAGGAATCAAAACATAAATGACCTTCTGCGTTAATCCGCCAGAGGAGTGCATGTCTGCCCCACAGGTACAAAGCTAAAAGAAATCCCAGTTTCTCTGAGTAAGCGAGTCTGAGCCAGTTACAAAATGTACTCGACACTTTGAAGGATTTGAAATTAATGATGTTTTCTGCCTGCGCTACAATTTACATTTCACACTGGCTATTAACTCTTCCCTGGAACAGACATTCAGAAACTACATAACACCACCAAACCATACGGTCAATGCTTTGCATTTTCAGTGTATGTGCGCATACATTACACTACACTACACACATGGCAGAGTTGGGAGATTCTCTTTATGACACTCTACTGACGCAACAGGGCTGGTGGGATTTAGGTATGAAGCTCCCATAAAGCTCTTTAGCCTATATTGTCAATGGGCTCCACCCCGGGGTTGTCCTAACAGCGGAGCTGTAATCCCTATGAGCGCGGCAGGCTGCGAGCCGGGGTCAGAGCCGAGCACACACAAAAACTGTGTTCCGGTATTAACACGTCTGGCGGGTGAATCCATGGCAATGTGGGTTTCCCCAAAAGGCAAGTGTGTCATGAGATGTTCCAATTTTAGATTAAGAATCTGCAGTGTCCTTCTATGTAATCAAAGCTTTACAAAGCCTGCAGTATTTAAAAAAAATAGAGCTCAGCTGATACTGGTTCTGATGATAATAATAACAACAACAACAACAACAACAATAATAAAAAGATAATCAATAGTGTTCCTTTGCTTATCTGCATATCTAGTTATTTAAAAAGTTGTGAGAACTATATGGACTGGAGACAGGCAGTTAAACAAATTACTTTTTGAGTCTTCAGCACCATCTGCTGAGCTGTGATATGCTGCCAACACACTGCTGCAGAGGATTTTCACAAATTGATCTGCTAGACAAACTATATAAAAACATCACAACTACGTCACAAGTACTGTTTTTCAAATGAGTTCCTATTCTGGGGAGCCAACACCTCAAGAGAAGTTTAAGGTATAATTTTTCAATTGACTAATTCCTAATCACCTCAAGCGCTGCATTGTAATTATGCACATTGTTCATCGTATACAGTATTACTTGAGGCCAATGCCAGCTATTTATTTCAGCCCTCTGATCGATGTATCTATCCATCTATCTATCAGATTTCTGTGGAGAAGGGAACCACTGCAGATATTAGGACCTTTCCTTTAGAGTCCTTTCCAAAGGCAAACAAAAATATATTTCTATTGTTGATGATTATACTCCTTGAGGAATCTTCTTACAATATTGTCCTTACATGAACTAATCTGGGGTAGAGGGACGCTGTGCTGAATGTTTACCTGGATGTCAGCTTCCCGTTCAGGCATCGGTCCAAAGTGCTGCAGGATCTGGTTGTGGAAGCGGATCTTGAGGTTCTGGAACCAGATGCGGGCCTGCTCGTACACTGCATCATGCAGCTCTTGTAGTCTCTGTAGCTCATCACTGTCCTCCACCTAATAGAAAAGAATCAATTATCAGTCACTTACGGGTTGTTCCAACTTATAAATACACATTTCGCTGAAAGAAATTGCCGATGAATGATAACTCAATGTCAAAAAATGAATCTAATTAAAGTGACACTCCAAATCAATCCCTGTAGATTTGAAAGGTGGTTCCACATTTAACTCTTAGATTTACGGTGGAGTATAATTATAAAATCTCAACACACTGTAGATAACGATAGTGATAATGATAGTCATTGTGGTTCTTACCCTGGTATCTTCCAAGTGCTCAATGTCAGCAGTACTGTAACCATCCTTCATTCCTCGGGACAGAACCCGGAAGCGTTTTCCTCCGATGGTGTCCACTACTGATCGTCCGTCAGGGAGGAAATGGACACTCCTGATGGTCAGAATGCAGCCATAATCCACAAACCTGCAGGGATGGACACAACGGTTTATTTAGACAGACGAGTTTTGGCTGTTTGTTCCAGCAATGCCTCTGAAATTGTTTATAACCCATGAATTGATGTGTACTCTAATATTGTAATTCATACAAATCAGTGTTCTTGCATGTGTTTGTACTTGCATGCTTACCCTTTCTGGGGATCATTAATACACATCCCAAACTGCCGTGTGCCCGTGTCCATGCAGCGGCGAATCATGAGGCGGTAACGTGGCTCGAAGACATGCAGGGGGCAAGGCACGGTGGGGTAAGCCATGGTACACACAAAGATAGGCACATTCTTTGTCAGACTGCACGGAGGGAGAGAAGCAGAGACACATTTTAGACCCTTTGAGCCTCTTTGAACCGTTCTGCAAACACCAACCAGGCCAGAGACAGAAATGCTTACTTAGAAAGCTCTCTGGTCTCCTCCAGATGAGTTTTAGTCCTCTCTGAATACTCAAGACTCAAGTACTGTTTGATCAGTCTTTCCAAGACCGTTGTCACCATGTACTTCCTACACGCTAGATACTGGAGAGAACAGGACATGAGTTAATGATTAAAAAGGGAAGGAAGCAACGCACAATGCTGGCTAACCAAGAATAATAATATCCAGATTCAATACATGCCAAGACTGGTCTCTCACCTCTTTCAGGCTCTCTTTACAGAGGGGACACTGGGGTGTGTGGTCCAAGCAGCGTTCCAGGCAGTTTTTACAGAAGGTGTGGCCACATGGTGTAGTCACAGGCTCATAGAACAACCTGTATTGTTCACAGATTATATTATTCTTAATGTTCAGGCATTTACAAGTGTGCAATGTGAGCTGGCATGTAAGCGCCATGGTAAATGTGGCCCATCGAGTGTGAGCTTACCTCATGCAGAGAGAGCACTCCAAGTCATTGAGGTCCAGCAGGTCCACAGGAACACTTCTGCAGGTTTTAGCTTTGGCAGCCTGTTGTTTGGAGCCTTTCGTCACTCCTTAAGTCAACCGGAGGGAAAACAGCATTTCACAATTCATTTCCTAAACATCTCTGACATAAAATGGGCTTATTATTAATTTGGATTATCATCATTATTATTATGCACCATTACTACTATTTTAAGCTTTAAGTTCTTATACACGATATTGGTGTGACAACAGTAACGGAATAGAACAGAAAACAAAACACGAGATTGCCCACTGACCTTGTTTTTTATGCTTGCTACTTCCACTGTCTACAACGCAGGGTTCTGTGTCCGACACTGACAACTTCCTCTTGAGCAGGGTGCCCTTGTCCTGGTCCCCCAGCTGAGGAGCAGAGCAGACTCTCTTCAGCCCCTCCTCACTGCAGCTAGAGCCATGCACCCGTAGCGAATGAGCTCGGCTCAGACCAGGCCGCTCCAGGCTTTCCCAGCGTTTCTGAATAATGAAAGAAGACAGAAGGGTAAGAAGATCGTGGCGGTTCCATATAAACATGTGGCAACAAAAGCACTGAATCAATTTGTTGATAAACTGTGTGATATCTTTATTCGGCGTGCTAGTACCTCCTGGGCCAGATGGTTGTGTGCCGAGGCAGCACGGATCTGGTGTTGTCTTTGGACTGGGCTCTGAGGTTGAGCTTGGGCATCAGCCAAGAGGGTTTTACAGCGCAAGTGAGGCGACGTGATCTGTGTCGTTTCCCTCAAGCCAACCTTGACATTCTCATCAGCCGGGGAGAGGAGGTCACAAAGTATCTGTTAAAAAACAAACAAAAAAAAAAACATCACTTGTTATCTGAAGTCTATGTCACCAAAAACAATTAACACAATTTTAACAAAGAGCCAGATCTCCATAGGGGGAAGATGAAAACAGGAGTGGTCAATTGACGCAAACGTGGATGCTGGTGTCCATATTTGTCATATTTTAATTAAATACAACGGTAGTGTCTTGTCTTGTCGATGATGTCACACATAATTCAGTCCAACCACCAGATGATGGCATCAACCTAAATGTTGTTACTCATTGATTCATGCAGATGAGTTGCTCAATCATTTAACTGCACTTTTTCCCCTGAAAGAGCATGTTGTACCATTTAGTGGCCGTGGCAACTGTTGTTAGCATTACTGTTAGCTGAAGTGGTATCAGTCTGTACATGGGTTTTTAGAAGTCTTCACATTTGAGATGCAAAAATAATGTCCATAAAGTCCAATTCCATAACCAAGGACAAGAACAAACTTGGTCGTGATAATGTACAGGGTGAGGTTCAGTGATAAGAGAAAGCACACTTTATTCAGAAAGTTGCCTTGTGCAATGTTCAGAATAGATATCAACATGACCTCAGTGAATATGACAAAGTAGCTGAGACCATCAACCTCTCTTCACAGTTAGGTTCAACCTTGCGGGTCAGTACTGTGGTCTCTTTGTGGGTTTTCTGTTTTCATCTAATGTCTAACCATGTTCAGATTAGTTCAGATCATCTCTTAGTGAGGTCCACAAGGATTTCATTTATTTGCTGTTTTCATTGTATGGGTATTGTGGAGGCCTTTAAGACTGTAAGTGTGATTCCAGGCTACATAAAGTTGATTTGATTTCTATTGATGCATGCTGTCTGGATCCCACACTGTTGCAGATTGATGTCTAGCCTGAGCTGTGTCTCATTCAGGGTCAGAAAGATAAGGAAATCAGACATGACGTCAATACAACCAGCACCTCTTAATATCCGGTCAAAATCAAATCAATTTCACACACTGGATTCCAAGTGAAAACTGGAGATGATTAATGTGATTATGTATGCTTCCTTATACAGTGATGATTCAGAGATGATTACACAAAACTTGAGCGGCATAAGCGACTGAATGTAACATAGTTTCATCAGAAAGGCAACAAACCGTCATGTTATTCTGAAAATCTATGAGTCAACGGTGTGTCACTTATGTAACTAGAACCCTGTTAAGTGGTACTAATGTCATTATAGACAGAGTCACAAGACCCGACTGACAAACAACTTTCCTTTAAAACATGTTTGGTCCATTTACTCAGAATTCCTCATACGTAAACCACAATATATAGTCGCAGTGCTATATGTGACATTTGTTTTCATTACAGATTAATACAGTAATTATTCTTATTCAGTTTGTAAATGCAAAGCGGTGTGTTTCTCAGACAAATCTGCATCTATCGTCTGTGAAACTAACTGCAAAGACTGGATTTTATTTTCAATTTATACAGACTGAGATCAATGTGGATGAGCAGAATAATGTGGCTATTGTAAGTGCTCTCTGTCAGCACATTCCAGACACATTTCTATACACAGGAGAGTGCATGATGTAAATCCTACTAAAAAGAAAACGGGTATTGCCATCAGGATGCCTATAAACACAGCACATCTACTTTGTTTCCAGGTCAATTGTTTATTTAGTCTTAAAGTTTAAGGTGGATTTGAATGCTCCATTAAGTCAATGTAGTATAATAGCAGATGCAAGCTATAAAAGCAGAACAAATGGCTTTGTGTAATAAAGATCACGACGGGA
This sequence comes from Nannoperca australis, assembly GCA_036023655.1. Lineage (NCBI taxonomy): Eukaryota > Metazoa > Chordata > Actinopteri > Centrarchiformes > Percichthyidae > Nannoperca > Nannoperca australis. The sequence goes on along the minus strand of JAVQJD010024381.1, from coordinate 8,748 downwards.
GAGCTTTATGTTTACTGCTATGCATTCAGAGAGTTGGGACACTCGTGTGCCTAGACTGCTCCTCCAGTCTACTTACATAAACACTGTGTGGTCTAAACTCAACTGACTTTAGGATGACAACAGGGTGAGAGACGTGAGACTTGAGGTTGATATTTTGTCTTTTTCCCTTCCCACACTGCCAGGAGACAAATCATAATGCATGTCTCTTAAGTTCTCTCACCTTCTCCACTTGTCTTTTAGCACAGGGGAAGTCCTCGTCCACAGAGAGGCAGTGGAGGAAGACTTGGAGAGACTCGTCCACTTGGCCCATCTCCTGCAGCACCATAGCTTTCCTAAACACAGCCTGAAAGGGCAGAAAGAGAGAAATCACACTTCTGTACCAGCATTGATGTATGCATGCATGGATCTTAAAAAACAGTGGATTCAAAATCATGCTGGACTGTTTCAGAACAGCCAGACAGAACACATATTACACCTCTTATAACACAAACGAGAGATGCAGCTTTTTCTAGATGAAATATTTATATGCCAATCAATAAATGTGTGTGTATATATATAATGTGTGTGTATAATAAACAAATCAATTATGCGGGTGCTTTTGCGTGATACACTCTGCACCACAAACAAAGAATATAATAGGCTTCAACCCAGACATTTGGTCTCCTGTTACTGATGTAAAAGTCCTTAAAGCTCCCCTTCAGTGTATTTTGAAATTTTTAGGATATTTCATATATTTGAGAGTCATTTCTTGACAATGCTGATGATTCACATTGTTTGCCAAATAACGTAATTTTGTGCTTACGTTTAAAAAATGTAACCTTTTGCTAAAATGGAAATATGACTCATCGCTACAGTAGATTCTACAAGTCATATGTTATCCTCCAAGCTTGCGCAGGCGCACTGTCCGGCCTCTTTGCGTCAAATCGCTGTGAGCTAGCTAGTCAACTTATTTTGTATTTGACCGGCACACAAGATTTGGGCCGTCTACAATCAGCGGCTGGACTTCGTGGGCTGGAGGACATCGGCACCTTTCCCGACCATCAGCGTTGATGAAACGGCGAGTTGTGCACTGTGAAATGTTTATTGATTTATTCACACTAGTCAGTTGATTGCTGGTTATTTGTTTGTTTCATACCATAAAGACGTTTCTTATCTGTCTGTGTTTACGTAATATCAGCCACTCTAACGGTAGCTGACACGTCTAAATAATATGACACGCATCATCACATACTGTATATTATTTGGACAGTCTCTCAGAACTAAAGAGATAAGGTGTCAGACAGACCTCCCGGGGACACACCTATTCCCAGCAGGAGAAGTAAGGATAATGGGGTTACAGAGGCCAGGGACAGCTCCAGACTCTGCTGGACTAGTTAATGTGATGATGTGTGATTCCAGTGATGCAGGACAAATAATATGTAACTCTTTCGTGTGTAGGCTAAAAAATGTTGTGTTCAAAGATTAATCTGCATATAGGCATACTTTGTGTAAACTATGGGATGCAAACTAAATATATAAAGTAATATAAAGTAATATTTATTTCCATGGAATTTCTTAATTCAAAATATGTGTAATGCATGTGTTTTACATCCTATCAGAGCATGGAGGAATGTTTGGTGAGTGGGCTTTCAGTCTGGGCCAACTCTGGTGTTTTAAGATTAGAAATTGTTCATCAAAAACCTCATATGCAAGTTCAAGCACCCGCTGTCATTCCTACAATACTGATGAAGGTTTTCAGTCAAAAGGTGTCATGTTTGATTTTGTCCATGTGGCCAAGACCTGTTCTGAAAAGTCATCCATGTCCTGCCATGTGTCTTTGTTGTTGGTTATTTTGTAAATATAACTATAGAATAAAATAATTCTACAATTCTCCTAAACATGTCTCCATTGATAGCACAGATGTGTAACCTTGATTATACTACCTGTTCAGAGTGTGTGAATGAAATCACTTTCTTTTTGTTTTAGAAAAATGTTCCATAAACATACTACACTATTCCTAATGGTCCTAATAAACCTATATTTGGGGATAATGGTGATCAGTGTAGCCATGGGATGGATCACAAAACATCTGCCGTCTCTCTTTAGAGCCACACATGCACACCTGAACGTTTTCCCAGGTCTCCCCAGCACTAGAGAACAAAGTTACTGTACAGTGTGGGTCTGTACCACCTATGAAAAAAAAAAAAAAAAAAAACTTTTGCTTCACATTTCTTGCATAAAACTGAAACTGAATAAAACAATACATACACGTTTTGCCTGCAGTTCACCACAGTGCTGCCTGTAGCTGTTGTACACAATGGTAGACACACTGATCAATAATTGTCTTGAGAAGACAGGATTCCACCATGTTACTGGACAAAACAATGGGCATTTTTTAACTTGAAACAGTCTGTCCCATTATCTTTTAAAATGTCTTGAAAGAAATGTACCTGATTGACTTCCTACAGCCCACATTCTCCAAAGTTTCTGGCCGTAAATGCACCTGTTCATCCAGACTCAGTTTTACGCAAGTCAGGTTTGTAGCAGGTGAATTCATTTCAATAATATACAACAACACATAATATTTTACAGTTTTCTATCCTGCCAAGATTTTGAGGCTGTGTGAAATTGCAGCCCCTGAAGAGGAAATTTACAAAAGTTAAGCCATTGTCTGATTTCACATATCTCTGTTAGTGACATGAAACCTGCCTGTCTGTAGGTGATATGAGGGGGGATAAATATCAGTAGATTGCCTGCTGTGTATTTATAAATCTGTGGTGCTGAAGTAGCAGACGGATCAGTCCCTCCCTCAGATCTATAATTATCAATACTGTAACTATCTAGCTGGTGTTGTTCATGAGTCGAAAGGAAACGAACCACACGCACCCCCCACCTTAGGTTATGATAATATGCTATTGCTGTTTATGCTAATTATGTTGACCATAGACTACATTTGTTGAGTTTGACATAGATGATAGTTAAAGAACACTTTATTTTGTTGGGATCCTGTTTGTTTTCAAGGCGTCTTTTTAACGACCTCTTGTTAATCATCTTTTTCAAGAGCTTTTTAACGGCCTCAACCATATTCGGACCCTCTACATTCTATAACCTCTACACCCCTACACCCTCTTTAACCTCTATATTCTACTGTTTATTATTCCTTTTTTCAATAACTTTATTGAGCAGTGTAACTGTATCAAAAAGCAATTTCCCTTCTGGGATCAATAAAGTATTCTGATTGCTATTTTTAATATTGTATAAAAGACTTCCTTTTAGGCAAAACAAGTTACAAAAGAGTATTATGACCAAAGACACACACCAGAGAATTCAGTGATTTAGGTCAAAGCTATTAAAGCCCCACTCCAGCAATTCTGTATTGTGGTTAACATTCTTTCTCAAACAGGATCCCAACAAAAGAAACTTTAACTATCATTCAGTAACTTTAGCTGCCAAAACAAGCATCCAAAATTAACTTATAAAATGATTCTATAACAAAGTGAATATGTAAACATAATTACGTATATCTTGTATCTGTAAAGTGACCTACAATTTCCTTGTAGCTATAATCCAATGACACAACAATAGTGCTCTGGCTGTGGCTTTTGGGATAGCAGTCTTAAAATACACCTTTTCTTAGTAATGGCCGCTGACCAATATACCAGATTGTACACATGCCAGACTCTAGTAAGTAAAGGCCAGTGTGTGAGCATGTGTACACAACCTGGCAATGTCATCATATTTACAGCACCAGCAAAATACTTTGCAATAAATTTGGTGTAATCATATCTGACAGTGATTGTAAGTCCTACTAATAATGACTATGTGCCTAAATAGATGACAGTTTCAATACAAAATGCCATTTCTGCAGGACGGGAAAACAAGTTAATGCAGTTCCAGTGAGTGACCTACTTCAGCAGAACAGCTGGACCTGGGACAATATTCGGTGTCCTCCAAAGCCAAACGGTACTGTTTGAGAGCCATGTACGCCTCCGCTCGAGACAGACGTGCCACCACTGTTGCCTCTGTATCTGCAGGAGACACGAGGGAATGAAGAAAAAAAAGAGAAAATCGTTAATTGCAATAAGAGACGGTTTTACTTTGAATCTTGGATTACTTTAAACAGATACTAGTAACATGCTACTACTAATCTACATCAGATTGTAGTCTTTATCTTAACAGGACGTTTTACAAATCTGTGATTTCCTGCAAGTAATACCTTATATAAACACATGACCATCACAAATTATATCACTGAATTCTCTGCAAGCAATGCTAAAGAAAAACAAGTTGCATAAGCCTGAAAGAGCAGCAAGAGATCAATAAATTATTTAAAAATTCTGTTCCCAATGGTAAGTTGCATTAAAGGGGACACAAGAGCAACAAATAGCTGCATGTACTAAAAACAAATATTAAGAAGCCTAAGACAACTCTTCAGGTTAAAGATAAACATGGTAATTTTATTCCTTTGGCATTCACCTAATTACCCAATGATGTCAATTTATTATGAGCAAGTTTCAACCTTTTGATGACGCCTGCAGACATACCTGACAAATGGATTCTGTTAGACTGAGCTGCGATTATTCAACACAAATCCAAGTTATCCAAGCGACTTCCAAATCAGGAGCAACTGGGGGTTCAGTGTCTTGCTCAAGGACACTTCGACACATAAACAGGAGCCGGGGGATTGAACCGCCAACCCTACAATTGATGGACAACTAGCTCCTGCGCCACAGCCGCCCTTTTGTTTGTCACTGAGACACAATTTAATTCATTTTTCTGACGTATGGCAGATGCTAATGTGAACAGAACCACAACTAGTTTGTCTATACAGGGTTTGGTCCACGAAGCTGAATGTGTGGGACTTTCTCAGGTTGTCTGGAGCACTGAGGGCCAACGCTGTCAAAAGCAGGTGCTGTGACTGCATCACAGTGACGGTCTACAGTCTACATTCTTGACTTAGTGTCAAGTGGTAGTCATATCAGAAGGTGCCACACCAGTTATCCTCATTTAGCCTTTAGATTACCGTGTCCATTTTCGCCTTTACTGGACAGTATAGTGAAGACGCAGACAAGCAACAGTCCCTCCGAGTTACACCATTCGGAACACAGCAGTTTGTGCATCCACATTTTGCAAAGGGGTGTTGTGTTCTTACAGCCTTTTAGTAGTCAATCTGTCTTTATGTGGAGACAAGAGTGGAGAGTCAAGTTTGACTCTGGTTAGGTATTCCACTGAACAGATTTGAACCTAAACTGCTGCGCATAGAAACTCCCAATCAACAACAACAATAAATTGAAATGTCATTTGAAGCTTATAACCCCCCAACGAGGCTACAGTAGCATAAAATGACCAAATTAAAAAGGAAGTCACCATGGTTCTTTACTGCATGACTTGGGATTCAGAGGTTCTGAAGTAATAATAAAAAAAGACAAGGCAGGGCCGTACCCACAATGCATCATATAATTTGAGTTTGTTTATTTAGTTTCATGAGACACCACTAGAATGCAGGTTGTGATGACTACACCACTGTATCCCACTTGATTTTATCCAGGAACTGTTCAGTGAACATGCAAGGCAGTTGGAGAACATGTAGGCATTCAGTGCATTGCTCGTACGCCCATTAGACCGTTGATGTTACTGGTGAAAGTAGCACATCTAATTCACTTCGCCCATACATTTAGCACCAGCACCAGCACAAGCAGCCACAAACCTCAATCACGACTGGCTTGTTAACTATTAATCATCTCCCACAGACGTAGCCTTGTTCCTCTCATTTCATGACGTTAGGATCTTTTACAAATGCTAGATCTGTTACAAATGCTCACATACTGCCTGGCTGAGTGTTTATCTTGACCACCGGCCTCCTAACTTGACCCACAAATGGAGCATTCATTCCCTTTGAAAACATTTACGAAAGAGTGGCTCGTAACAGACATACAAATACAAAATACACCCCCCACCCCCTATAAGTTACAAAACCTGCCATAATGTGTCATGACCTGCCTTATGCAACTGGCACCAATTGCGCATGACCAACATTGTGACATTTCGTAATCATGACGTAAGACGTTCCACGATAGCTAATGGGAGGAGATTGACGCCAACACAACGCACGAGAGTAATCGTAACGGTTTTTTAAATGTTGGTCAGTGGAACAAACTCTACTCAGACCCTTGGGATCAATTAACAATAAACCAACGCTATTACAGTATTATAATTAATCATTTTTACATAGGGTTAATTGAGTAGCGTCTTAAAAACATCACATTCCTATCGCCCCAACTGAGCGTGCGCAGTTGTAGTAGCAGGAAACACCGCCCTCCTATTAAAACATGGATGTATGGTTATGTTAAAAACACTTACCATACTGAATTACATCGGTTGCTAGCGATACCGCTTCTTGGTAGCGTTTTCTTCTACACAGGTCGTCCACTTTACATAGTGTTTTCGATATTTTCAGCTCGTCGGGGAACCATTTATCTAAAAGTCCACACAGAATTACATTCGCTTTCTCCTCGCCCGTTACGGTCTCACTGCACAGCTTACATTTGGAGAGCAGCTGTCGTTGTAAACACCTTTTACAATACGAATGTCCGCATGCTATGGTAACAGGTTCTCCTAAAAAATGATGACAGTTGGGACAGGTAAACATATCGTCGCCAGAGCTGTCCCGACTCTGGCCCGGAAGTACGTCTGGACCAGCCGCTTTTCTCTTAAAGTTGCGGAGGATACACTCCACGAAAGTGCTTAACTGTTCCGGTCGCACGGGGCCATACCGCAGAGCCAGTGAAAACCAGTCAATGGCTTCTTTGAGGCAATTCTCCGATGCTAGAGCGTTGGCTTTCTGTAGTATAAGTTCATGGTGGTCTTCATCCTCCGATACGTTGTCCGAGTCAGCGCCGATGAAGAAGGCGCTCCTCTCCTCCGTTGTGTCCTCCACGTGCGGCTGGAGCGACATTGCAGCGTCCAAAATGTTATGTAGATTTAGCTTTTCTTCTGTTGACGTGTCCATGCATCTCTATCTCTGCCGCGGTCCTTAAGGGTAACAGTGAACCGACTTTCTCACAGCCACACGTATGTTACATAAAAAAAACACACCCTCACGTGAACAGCAAGCAAGAGCCGTGATTGGTCAAAGGCATCGGTTACAAAACCTGCGTTCGAAAGTTTCATAACTGCGGACGTAGTGAAGTTGACTGAGTGCACCAGATTTGAGCTCTGCAGTTCAAATGCCACAAGGCTGCAGTTGTGATATAAAACAATACAATATAATAAAAACATGTAATGTAACTCATTGTTGATTTATTTATAGATACGTTAGGAGTTGTTGAAAGCTCACCTAAAACTTACACAGAAAACAGTTTCATAACTTGTTGTGTAATGAGATTTTATAACACCTTCAAATTTAGGTTTTATGAAATGTATTTTATCTTCTTTATCTTTACATTACGTGTTGCATATGTACCTTCACATTTGTCTTTGCAGCTCTGATAAAATACTTTCTTTGTGTTGGCAAACTTTGCACAGAAAAGAAGGGGAAGAAATCTACCAAACGTCTGCACCACTTATTGACTTAGAGTGAGGTCAATAAGTGTCTAGTATTATTATTTGTGATTTGTCATGTTGTCATTTGTAAATGTTTCACATTTAACAAACTCTAAACTTAACCCACACTTGCTAAATATTAGTCAAATTGAGGTAGATCCCCCAAAGCCCTTTAGGCCATGGGCACCAAAAGCCATTTTATTTGGAAACATTTGCATAAAATTGCTAAAGTAATTTACCTTACAAGAGCACGGTGGTGCAAACCTTTTAAAGGTTCCACCAATAGGTTGAGGATATAAATAAATTCTATTTCCTTTATGAAAAAATATAATTTATTTGAAATAAATTTGACTTGAATTAAACAGTCCTTCGATAAACAAACAAAACAAATGTTGTGTATTCATATGTGAACTGCACTGATCTAAATAATAATATGACTTATTAGATGATAATAATACTATAATAGCCGTCAAACAGGATCGCCTTTTTTCCCCTTGTCACTAATTTGAAGTCACACAAACAGCTCTGGTCTTAAGGAAACACATTGTGTGCTGTGTCACCTTTGTTGAACATTTACTGATAATTACCAATAGAAAGAATAACATGAAAAGTGGTATCTGACTGCAACTAAATCAAATTAAATATGTTATGACATACTAGAGATCAAATCTTGGGAAAGCAGAACACATCATACAGCAAAATAACAAAAACAAGTAAATAATGTTGTCCAGCATCACAACTGCTATTGCAGACATTGCATTGATCAGGTATGTGAAAATGCTATTAGCCTTCTTGGGTGTCTAGACAGAGCCTTTAGGAGTTGCAGAGGTCTTCTGGAAAAGGTCTTTGCTCAACAGTATGCATAAGGTCATGATTTACAACAAAGTATCATAGTTCCCCAAATGGCACCCATCATTGCCCACGCCTGCCTCATCCTGTCGGCCTCCGTTGGATCCGGTCAAGGTTGTTATGTGATAAACAGCAGATCCCAGATCCTCAGTATTAAGAATACCGATATTGCCGTTTCTAAGGAGGCAGGGACCTTGGACACATGAGTCTTTCTTGATGTTGGTGGTGTTATCAGTGCAGCAGGAGATGCTGCCTGTGTTTGCTACCGTCAGTGTGCGACGAGGGGGGGAGGGGCGAGTTGGGGTTTGACTCAGGGAGATGTTGTGGGGTGTAGTTGGTGGTGTAGTGATGGCTGGATGTTGTATTAACCCTCGTAAG